>PVHY01006952.1:20506-64117 GCA_004024945.1 Uropsilus gracilis | reverse complement strand
ATAGGCTGAAGCTTACAAGCACGAACCACCGTGCCCAGCCACAAAATGTAATCTTAAGACATGTTACCCACTATGTGATAAGCAATAGTTAGACCTCATGTGCTAGTAATCCTGCACTGGTGTTACAGATTCACTATTTGGTTCCCTCAGAAACATAAGGAATATATGATTTGTTTAAGTGACCGGGAGATACAGCAACACCCTTGGTCAGAATTCTTCCAGTTGGGCAAAGCCCTTGGATTTCCCATGATGACTGACTAAATTATGGCATGGAGAAGGGAGTATAGAGAACAAAATACAAATGCAAAGAATGGAAAGTAAGAGAGAAAAATGGTGAGAAAAGAATAGGGCAGAAAGAAGAGGAGAAATAGGACTACTGGAAGGAAGATAAAGAGAGCATTCCAGTAGCTCCTTTTGTGGTGTGGGAAGGATGGGCTGCTGTCTTGTCAAGGAAGAGCATCTGGTAAGACTCCTCTTGAGCTGATCGTGAACAGTACCTCTTTTTCTTTACACTCTGTTTTCAGTGTCATGTAGGGGATATTTTTTTGTTTCTACTATCAGCTGGGGATGTAATTAGATATCAGCAAAATAATATTAGCCTCAGCTCAATTGATTTAGCAAGGAAAATGTGCTGCAGAAATTACTTAAAGTAGATCATGTCAAGTTTCATCTTGTTCATTTGTTCAAAAAATAATTAATGATTGTTATGTGTAGACAGTAAGAGTATAAATATAGACAGTATCTATATGGGGTGCTATCTAACTCATGAGTTGTTAAATAAATCCAACTCTCATGAAAAAAAGTATAAAAATAAATGAGCTCCTATCTTTGTCCTTAAAATACTTATGAACTGAAAAGGGAGACAGACAAGTAGACAGGTTAGTGTGTTAAGTATTAGTATGAATATGGTATGAATAAACAGAGGGTACTATGGATGCAGAGGAAGACCCTTGGTTCAGCCTTGGAGGGGATCCCAGAAGGCTGACATTTAAATTGAGCTCCAACTTAGCAAATTGCCAGGTGGAAGACAGGAAAGGCTAGTCCAGGTAGAGAGAACAAAGGACCAAAGGCATGTCTACAGTGCATTCAGGAGTTGTAGGCATTTTAAGATGGAATGAAAGTTATTTGTATGACTCAATTTTTGGTGATTTTACTGCTTCAGAAGTGTGGATTAGACTTGAACAAACTTACTAGAGCTCAGAATGTTAAAAATCCGTATTTGGAGGCTGTAATTCTCTATTAAGATGAAGACACCAGAAACTTATGTCTAAAGATTATAAGGGCAAATGTAAATAAAACACACTCTTAATAAGCAATTGTTAACTCTCTGTGCAATAAGTGAAAGAAGATGCATATCATATCCCTTTCTCATTCAACTTTTAGGTTTGATTGAAGTTTTAAAGGGTGTTGGAAATTTACAACTTTTGTTTAACTGGATAGGATGTTTTGAGTTAAGTACGAGGGGAAGGAGTCCAAGAATAATTATTACTCTATTGTGAAAGAAGGAATTATATTTATTTTTATTAAAAAATTTTTATTATATACATTTTTTGGATTGCACATGCACATATTACATTATTGTCTACCCCAAGGTTCTTCCACCACCTTATCACTCGTGAACCATCTTAATATCTTGTGCCCATCCCTCCCCCATACTCTTCACTCCCCTCTCGCTCTTTGCTTCACTTCTGCTGACAGTTTTAAATTTTTCTTGTCCATTTTCCCCCCTTTATCCCTCATATATGTGAGACTATCCCATGTTTTTCTTTCTGACTTACTGCCACTAACATGATTTCTTCTAGCTCCATCCATGTTGCTGCTAATGACATAAGTTTTTCTTCTTTGATTGATGAATACTGCTCCACTGTGTACATATACCACAACCTTTTCAGCCATTCATCAGTTTTGTAGCATTTGGTTTGCATTCATATCTTGGCAATTGTAAATATTGCTGTAGTAAACATCTAGGTTCAAGTATCTTTTTGAATTAGTTTTTGTGTTCTTTGGGTAGATTCCCAGTAGTGGGATTGTTGGATCAAATGATAGTTCCATTTCAGTATCTTGAGGTCCTCCACAGAGCCTTCCATAGTGGCTGGACCAGTTTGCCCTCCTACCAGCAGTCTAAGAGTGCTCCTTTTTCTCCACATCCACACCAACATCTGTTGTTACCTTTTTTTTTTTCAAGTATGGGCCATTCTTCTTGGTGTAAGATGTAGAATATAGTTCATTTCTGTGATCCCACCTGCTGAGCACAGTTGAGACATGAGAGAAATTACTGCCGCCAGAATAAGCATTTGTTTTACATTATTAATTCTGTAAAACCTGTTGTGTCCAGAATAAGAGCATTGATACTTGGTTTTTGTAAGACAGGGATATAACTGCATTAAACAAACCTAATGTGTATTCATTGGGCAAAGCTGGGATTTTACCTGGATTAAAAGAAAAAAGTGATACGTGGAGTAGGGATGCACACGTTTAGAAAAGAGCACATGGGTTATTTCTCATTCTTATTTCTTGACCTCTCAGTAGAGTTTCACACTCCTTTCCACACACTAAGTTTCAGCTTGCATCCAGGACACCACTCCCTTGGTTCTCATTATTCCTCACTGCCCCTCCTTTTCAGTTCTCTCTTCCCCCCAGCCCCCCTTGGGTAGAATCCTTCTCTTAGCTTCCAGTGATGGGTATTCAGATGAATCTGTGGATCCCTTCTTTGTCAACTCTCATTTCCTAGGTTCTTTCTTTCAAGACTTTAAAATTTACCCCTTATACCTTGACAATTCCAGGTGTGCATAACTTGATTCAGTCTTTTCCTGAACTCAAGATGCTGATATCCAACTGCATACTGTATACCTCTACTAGGGTTTATAATAGATTCTTGAACTTAAGATATTCAGACAATTCTACTCAAGAACTTTTCTTCTCAAACTTTTAACTCCGGCAATTCCTTCCCTTCTCTGTTTCAGTTGTATTGAAAATTTATTAGAGTGCTCTTCCTGACTTTGTCCCCCCCCTTTATGCAGTCCACCAGCAGGTCCTGTCAGCTCTACTATTAAACAGAGCCTAGATTTGAACTCATCTCACTACTTCCCCTGTGACTATTGAAATAACTTGTAAATGGTTTTTCTCCTTTTGTTCTTGGTCCAGTCAGTCTCAGTGACCAGAGTTCTCATGTTAAATTTATATTGACTCATACCACTCTTCTGCTGAAACTGTCTTTCTGGTCCTATCCACATTGAAAATTAAGCCCTCATAGTGATCTACAAGACTGTATAGGGTCTAAACATACATTCTCTCAGTTGCTCTGACAATCATTTTCCGTGTTCTCCTTGTACTCTAGCCATTCTGATTTTGCAGTTGCTCCAGCATGCCAAGTCTTGGTCTTTTGTAATTGTTTTCTCTGCCTAGTGCGTTTCCTTCCAAATATCTGTATGACCTTCTCCACTACCTCCATCAGGTTCCTATTCAGCTCTCACCTAATATGAAGCATTGCTTGACCAGCCTATATTAAAGTAAAATCTCCTGCCCTTTGTCTTCCCTGTTACTCTTCCCTGCTCTATTTTTCTCCGCAGAGCTTAGTCATTAGTTCATCCATTTATCTGTTGTTAAGATATTTATTGAGTGCTGCCTGCTATATGCTACTTTCTTAGGGACTCTGTATAGTTTGTTAATTACCTGTTACCATCACTAGAATGTCAACCTCACAATAGCTAGTATTTTGTTTTCCTGGTTTCTCTATCCCCATTTCCTAGAATAGTGCTTAGCAGATAGGATTTGAGTGAATACATTTATTCAATTTTTAAATAAAAATGTATAAAGTGCTGTGTACCACATCTACACAAGTAAGAACAGTTTGCTCAGTCTAAAAAATGCTTTTTTTCACCTGAACAGTGCTGTGGTCTCTATTTGGATAAAGTTATACATTACTTTAGAATTGGAAAGGAAAGGATTGATGTTGAAGGGTGTGGACATCTTCAAGAGAAGTTGTCTTGCTTAGTCAGGTCTATCAGTAATTTTCACTGGCAGTATAGGTTAGTTTTTTTTTTTTTTTCTTGAGACTAGGTCTCGCTGTTTTTGCCTGTGGAACCGCAGGCTCTCGTTGCCTGGCGTACCACAGACTCAGACAATCCCCAGCCTCAGCTTCCCAGGTAGCCGGGATTACAGGCACGCGCCACCATGCCCAGCTATTTTTTTGGGACTAGGTCTCGCTACGTGCCTCCGGTGGGACTCAAATCTCAATCCCTGGCCCCAGCCGCTTCATAGGTGAAGCTTACAGGCACGAGCCACTGTGCCTGGCCTGGTTACAGTTTCTGTTTCATCTTGCTTTGGTAGAGAAAGAGTTTTTTAGGTAACTCCTAGGTATCTTCTATCATAGCTACCTCCTCTTAGGATAGGTAAAGCCATTATTATCTTTATGTTCCTTCATATATTGAAGTTCTTTTCTGCATATCCTGACCATCCACTTACTAGCCATTTTGTCTAGTACCTGTCTGAATGTCACTTTCTACACCTGTCAAATGGAGATGATAGTGTCACCAATCTTACTGTGAGGATTATATGACTAAGTAATATCCTGGTTTTCAGAATGACAGAGTGGAAAGGGAGAACAAGGGAAAGCAGTCACTTTTATTTTTTTGAGACTAGGTCTTGCTATTTTTGCCTGTGGAACCACAGGCTCACATTGCCCGGGGTACCACAGACTCAAGCAGTCCCCAGCCTCAGCTTCCCAGGTAGCTGGGATTACAGCTGTGCACCACCACGCCCAGCTATTTTTTGGGACTAGGTCTCTATGTGTTGCCCCGAGCGGAACTTGAACCGTTACCCTCAGGCCCCGCTGCTTCATAGGCTGAAGCTTACAGGCACCCGCCACTGTGCCCGGCTAAAGATTTTATTTTTAAAAGCAAAGATTTAATATGTTGCTTTTTATAGAGTGGCAGGTTTCATTTCTCCTTATGTTACCGGAGGGAAATGAAACACTAGCACCCCCACCCCTAAGCTCCCCATTAAGCTGGTATCTAGATTGGTAGCTCCCATTCTCCTTTAGGTGATATTGGAATTCAGAAAGTAGTGATATTTGAGAGAGTCTCAAAGTATTGATGATGACGACAACAATGTAGTAATGGCTGACTTCCCAGTCAGACAAGCCCTAAACACTTTATGTGGGTTGTTTTATTTTAACAATATAACAACCTAGTAAAGCTAGTGCTTTAAGCCATAGAGTGATGTAGGATTGAGTAACATAGACTCTGGGGTCAGCCCTCCTGCACTGATGTCTCTACTGTGCCAGTAACTAGCCATGTGGCTCTGAATAAGAAAACTGTAGCTCATCTTCCTTATCTGTATTTGTAAAATGAGGGTAATAATGATACTTGTCTTGTAAGGTTGTTTTCACGATTAAATACTGTTAGCTGTGTGAAGTGCTTAGCATAGTGGTACATAGAAAGTCCTCATCAGATGTCAGCATAGTGGTACATAGAAAGTCCTCATCAGGTTGGTACATAGAAAGTCCTCATCAGATGTCAGCTATTATCATAATTAAAATAGTTGTTGTCATCATTTAACGTACAGAGCAACAAGGCATAGAGAGAGGTAAGGTAATTGGTTTAAGTGATACTGCAAAAAAATGATAGAACAGAAATTTGCACCCAGTCAAACTCCAGTATCATGTTCTTAGCCATTATACTATACTACTATATATCACCATAATTGTGGGATTAAGGAAAGTAGTGACTACATAAGAACTGCATTTTTGTTCAGTTTGAGATGAGGATAAGAGGTAAAGCTCAGACTTGAGTTTAGACCTACCTAATCTTTATTTAGGATCTTGAGCATCTTATTACTGTAACTTGTGCTGTTGTTATTTTGAGTTTATTCTTTTCTAGATCCAAAGAAATGAGTGAATGATGGGTTATAATCTCTTGCTTTGAGATTGGGTGTTTCCTGATAAGGGCAAGAAAACAGAGCTAAACACCTATGTTCTTCCTTTCTTTGGATCAGGAGTACGAGCTTATCTGGTCTCTCTTGTCATTATGATTGTTTCTTAGTACAGCTGGTAATGAGAAGCAGCGCATACTCATCAAGCATTTCTATGTGTCTTACATTTTACACATGGATTATCATCTAATCCCTAAAATAATCCTATGAGGTAGTTCTTAATCTTGTTTTATAGTAGAAGCAAAGAATGGCTAGGAAACTTGCTTAAAATTGCATATATGTAGAAGAGTAGGATTTTTTTTTTCTGGAGACTAGGTCTCACTGTGTTGCATGGGGTATTCCTGATCCTGTGGACTCGAGCAATCTCCAGTCCCAGCCTCCCAGGTAGCTGGGATTACAAGCATGTACCATCGCACCTGGGTATTTGTTGAGACTAGGTCTTGCTATGTTCCCTGGATAGTCTCGAATCCGTGAACTCAAGCGATCCCCTGCCTCAGCCTCCTGAGTAGCTGGGATTACAAGCGCGCGCGCCACCATGTCCGGCTTTTAGAGTAGGATTTGAATAAGCAATCTGATGTCAGAGTCCATGCTCTTAATTGTTACATTCTATCATTTCTATTCCTTTCTTATCTGTGTAAAGTTTGTAGTTTGAGCCATTTTTTTCCTATCTGAAAAATGGGAAGATTTAGACTACAAGGTTAAGGAGGCCTGTGATCTTGTCTTGACCCTGTCACCAACTTGTCATGTTCAGGATTTCACTTGTCTTCATTCAACCAAGGAGTTATTCTAGATGGTATCTGAGAGTCCATCTAATGCTGATGTTTTGCAGTTGATTATATAAATTGAAGAGAATAACATTTCAGCACCTAAATTTTGGGGCAGTGTTTTTGAGGTTGTAGGGAATCTGCTTTGTGCTGGGAAGATGCCATATTTCAGGACACAGAAAGACCTGCCTTCCTGAAGAAGGTAGGTTTTAGCTCTTTTTGAGGCTTGTTGCCAGGGGAACCTAGCCTCTGGCCAGCTACAGTAAGGAATGCTTTGGTTGAGGCTTGGGGACAGATAACTAAAACAAGCACAACTTTTTTTTTTTTTTTGAGACTAGGTCTCGCTATTTTTGCCCGTGGAAGGCTCACGTTGCCTGTGGTACCACAGACTCAAGCAATCCCCAGCCTCAGCTTCCCAGGTAGCTGGGATTAGGTGTGTGCCACTATACCCAGCTATTTTTTGGGACTAGGTCTCACTGTGTTGCCTCAAGCGGGACTTGAACCGCGAAGCCCCAGCGCTTCATAGACTGAAGCTTACAGGCATGCGCCACCGTGCCTGGCTTATAAGCACCTCATTTATGTTTCACTTTTCAGCACTCTCTTCACTGTAGGTTATCTTTCCTTTTAAAACTGCTAGTTTACATACTTTCTGTGTATTTAAATACTTTATAAAGTTTCATTTAATCTTCATAGGTATCTCTGAGGTATTATTTTAAATTCAGATAATGAAACTGAAGCAGTAGAGTTAAGTAGTTTGTCCACATTATTCAAACTCACTAAGTTGTATAGTCTAGTCCGAGCTTAAAAAAGCCCCAACAGAGCAGAGCAGGGACTCTTTAAGTATTAGTTGTGTTTTGTTTTGTTTTGGCTTTATTTATAATGATAACTCTTATAGTTAGAAAGGGCCTTTGAAATAATAGTCAGTCTTGTCTCCATCCAGGCTATCATCTAGTTATAAGAATGCTTTCCACTCTCTCCCTGACAGATGATCATGCAAGTTCTTCTTGAATACACACATTGCTTAGGAGCTCACTACTTCACTAGGTATCCAATTATATTGTTGAATAGCTTTCAGTGATAGGAAAGTATTTTGATTTGAAGTCTTTTTTTTTTTTTTGAGACTAGGTCTTGCTAATTTTGCTTGTGGAACCACAGGCTCACGTTGCCCGAGGTACCATAGACTCAAGCAGTCCCCAGCCTCAGCTTCCCAGGTAGCTGGGATTATAGGCGTGCACCACCATGCCCAACTAATTTTTGGGACTAGGTCTTGCTGTGTTGCCCTGAGCGGGACTCGAACCACGATCCCTAGCCACTTCATAGGCTGAAGCTTGAGCGGGACTCGAACCACGATCCCTAGCCACTTCATAGGCTGAAGCTTACTGCAAGCGCCACCATGCCCAGCTTTGATTTGAAATCTTTATAAAAAGTTTTTTTCAACTTTAATATTTTTATTATTTGAAATCTTGAGACAACTTTTCTTCAGTTTTTGGCCTGCCTCAGGAACCAGACAGGAAAAACAAAATCCATCTTCCAATGCCATTCTTATGATCTATAAAATATCTTTATACTTTTTTTTTTTTTTAATTTTAGACTAGGTCTTGCTATTTTTGCCTGTGAAACCGCAGGCTCACGTTGCCTGGGGTACCACAGACTCAAGCAATCCCCAGCCTCAGCTTCCCAGGTAGCTGGGATTACGGGCGTGCACTACCAGCTATTTTTGGGGGGGGACTAGGTCTCGCTACGTGCCCTCAGCGGTACTCCAACCGTGATCCCTGGCCCCGGCCATGTGGCTTCCTAGGCTGCCACCTACAGGTGTGTGCCACCATACCTGGCGTATCTTTATACTTTTGAAATTGATAATTTCTTTCAATTTATTCTAAATTGTGCAAAAGACAGTTTCTTATCTCTCACTACTTAATTTGCAAGTGTAACCTTGTAGTAAATCTATGCTTCACTTCTTGTAATTATTTAGGGCCCGGAATATGGGCTTTTCTCACGTCTTTGGAGAATGAATGGAGAGTGAGCTGAATATATACAGTTGCATATGATTCTGGAGGGTTTGCAGTCTCCTACTTTTATAATTTCCTCAATATCAGGTTGATGCTTAGTACAGCTGTCAACTCACAAAATGGCTGGAAGTTTATCCGGGCACTTGGTGAAGCTGCATTTACTTCACCAGACCACTAGGTGATGAACAAACTCACAAACTTAGGCTCTCAGGGATGATTATGTACAGAATAGTTTCTGTTTATGCTTAGAAAAGCCATCCAAAGTAATCTGGTACATTAAAAGTTTTTCTTTTTTTGGGGGGGAGAGGAGAAATGTTTCATGTACACTGTGGCTCTCCTAGCTTTGTTTCAATTTTACATGTTAATTTGAAAGAAAATTTGTTAGAAAAAGGGCATGAAAAGTACTCTCATGTCCAGTGATTTGTGTATATTTTACATATTAACAGTCATACATGAACAATATCTTGAATAGATTTAGGAATCTAGAATCGTAGTTCTAGTCTCTGCATAGTCTATGCAGCCTTTTCTTGTCTTCAGTTTCTGGTGATACAGATGAGAAGTTCAGTTGTTACTAGGACTCTTTCTTAAGTAATAACTTTGGAAGGTTGCAAATATTTTCTTTATGCTTAGGTGTGTATTTTATTAAAACAACTCAGCTTGCCACTTGATGAACCCTGTATATTTAAAAACTTTAATTTTCTCAGTTTAAGGAAACTTTATTGAACAAGGAAGTTTTCCTTCCAGTTTTTTCCAACTTCCTTACTTTAGAGATGAGGAAAGTAAACCCAGAAAGGTGAAATGACTGCAGCTAGTATAAAATCAATCTTAGGCAAATAACCTGACTCCTTTGGTGAACTAGACTTTTAATGTATTGAATATTGCTCTAATGAAAAAACCAAGATGAATAACTTGGAATTTTTTTTAGTGAGACAAGAAATTTTGTAAAGGGCTTGTGTGGAGATGAAGAAGGAAGAAGAGGTAATGAAGTTAATAGTGAAATGTGGGCCATTTGAAGGACTGCAAATTCATAAGTCTTCTGGTATCTCTGTTATTGGAGTAAACACAAAGCTGAATAAACCAGAAAGTTGATCAGGCATTTTGAGAATTACATATTTAGTTGTCAGAGATTGGATAAGCGTAGTCATGCCCTGTTGTAAATATTAGAAAATACACACATGGCGTCTGAAGGCTTGGAGACAGACATCATAAACTGTCTTATCAGTGGTCTGGTTTCTGTTTTGAGTTCCAACCTGGGACCCCTTTCTTCTGGGAACCACCTATTCCTGACTCTGTTGATCTTTGGATTTCCCCAACCCTCCAGTCCCTTTCGGTTTTGAAATGAAACCTATTCCAGAGGGCGAGGTCAGACACTGAGAGGACTTTGACAGCTCACACCAGGTTGTTTTCTTTCCAGGGCCCTCTGGTATGTGACTGTGAGGTGTGAGGCTCAACAAACTGAGATACAGACTGGTGATGAATCATCTGTTGGGTAGGGCCTAGGCAGTATATTTCTTTGAATATACAGGTAAATGTAGACCACGTTATGTTGTCTCTCATCCTTAGAAAGGTGAGAGCATAGCCCCTAAAGGCCTGCCATGATCCCTGTGTTTGGCTCCTTGAGGAAGAAAGTTTTTTTACTTCACTGTGTCGTCTTCTCATGTGCAGAACTTCCTTTCTGGAAGGAGCTAAATCCTTGGTCACTTTCTGCTGCTCCAGCTTCTAAACCTTTATAAACCTTAAAAACTGCTGCTTGCTGATGTGAAGTGATTGCTTTAGCTACACCTAGAAGACTCTCCCCTGTAATACCCTGCTCTCTGACCTTTCATTGAATGCAGCTTTCCTACTTCACTTGTCGTAAACTTTGCTGCATTAGCACTTTGCTTAGAATCTTTATAAGTGAAACTGGCTTTTTCTTCAGCTTACTGCATCTGCTTTCCCTCATGACTTTTCCCCACTTGCCTCCAGTCCCATCCACCAGTGCTACAGAGTTGCTTCAAGATCTTCAGATATCTTCTAGTGCCCTTTCCCAATTTCCCATTTGAGATTTCTGCTGGCCAACAAGACTGCCAATCCATGTCCTTGAAACTATCTATATATTCATTGTCCATGTTTGTTAAAGACTATGCTATGCTCAGGTTAGGGGTTTGGTGCCAGGGTTACCTGGGGCCAAAGAAAAGCATGCAATTAGGGAACTTGGTGTGAACATGCCAGATATGAGCAGGTGGGAAACCAAGAAGGTCTGAACATCAAGATTAGTATGGGAAGGAACAGAGAATATTTAGTATCTGAAGCAAAGGGATGGGGGATGTCTTTTCTAGATTCCCTCTTCTGTCCTTTTTTATTTTATTTTTAATATTTTAGAATAGTCTAAGGTTTATAACAAAATTGAGATTACCATTTTTGGGGGAAATTTGATGTTTCATTTTATAGAGAACTTAATATAATTTTCTAAAAACAAATAAACCAATGTAGATATTATTTTGAATATTCCTGCTTCTTCTCTTCCCCATTTCAACTCTTTCTATATTTCCCAGATGTAAAAGTTGTTTAGAACATACCTTCCAGACTATGTGTTTCTATACACATGTGTGAACTCAGAAACTAAAGCATTATTTGTATATATAAAATGGGGTTACATATTATGTATACTGGTATTTTTCCCTTTGATTCAATAGTGTGTCATGAGAATATTCCATGTTGAAACTTAGAGATATATTTTAGTCTTTTTGGTTGCTAAAGAATATTTCATAGAATTGAAAGACTTTTTTTTAACTACTTTCCCATGGATTGACATAAAAATATTTTATTTATTTTTAATAAATATTTATTTAATATATATTTTAAATAAATATTTTATTTATTTATTTCTTATCAAAATGATCCTTGTTGAGCTGCATGTGGTGGCATGTATCTGTAATCCTAACAGTGGGAGGCAAAGAGGCCAGTGATCACTTGAGTTTGCAGGTTCGAGACTACCCCAGGCAACATAGCAAGACCTGGTCTTGGAAAAGCAGCCAGGTGGCGTGGTGTGCGCCTGTAATCCCAGCAACATGGGAGGCTGAGGCTGGGGATCTCTTGAGTCCATGGGATTGGGACTACCCCAGGCAACATAGTGAGACCTAATCTCAAAAAAAAAAAAAAAAATCATTGTTATATTTTAAATGTCAATATTCTATTTCTAGATTTTTTTTTTTTCTTTTTCCCATCCTCTTCTTGGGTGATGTCAACCTGTCTGACAACTTCTGTTATCATCTACACATGGATAATGCTCGAATCTCTCTCAAGGCCAGAATATTCAGTTGCTCACCTGGACAATGCCGTTGGGATGTTTTATAGACTTGAAAAAAATGCAACCTCCTCTTTCCTACTTACTCCTCCCCCAGTGCCCTGTCATGTAGTAAACACCACACCACCCAACCCACATAGTTGCTAATCTCAAATGTATTCACTCTCAACCCTCCCCTCCCTTCCTATAGCTGACTACCAACCTATGGCTAGACCTCACCCCCAGTATTTATTGAATTCATTGACTTTCTTTTCTTCTTAATTGTACTCCCCTCTTAGTTTCCTAATTTATAAAATAGAGCATGTGAGGATTAAATGGATTAATGTTTGTAAAACACAACACTGGATGGGTGCTTAGTAAGTACTATATGAATTTAGCTGTTATTATCATCATCTTCTCAGTCAACTTCTTCATCTCAGTGTGTATTTTACTCATTTCTGCTTTCATTTCTTTCTCTTCATTCCTTTCATTCCTTGCAGCCAGAGTGATCTTTATAAAATGTGAGAATCTAAATCCTCTGTTAAAAAAAAACCACAGTAATAGTTTAATTGGGCCTTTTGCATTTATTTTATTCACATTTTAGAATGTTTTTTCCCTTAATCTTTGAGTAGCTGGTTCCTTTTTATTGCGGTATCTGCTTTTAAATGTCATCTGTTAGGCCATCTCATGACCACCTAATGATTGTAAAATATACTTTCTATCATATCACTGTATTTTAATCCTCTGCATAGCATGTACTTGGCATTTATCTGGTTTATTCATATGTTTGTTTGTAGTTTCCTCCAATTGGAATTTAAATTCTTTGAGAACACTGTTAATATTCCTAGCACCGAGGACAATACCTGGCACATTGTAGGCAATCAGTGAATTTTTTTTTGCATGTATGTATGTATGTATGTATGTATGTATGTATGTATTTATTATTTAGTTATTTTTTTTGAGACTAGGTCTTGCTATTTTTGCCCATGGAACCGCAGGCTCTCGTTGCCCGGGGTACCACAGACTCAAGCAATCCCCAGCCTCAGCTTCCCAGGTAGCTGGGATTATAGGCGCGCACCACCACGCCCAGCTATTTTTTTGGAACTAGGTCTTGCTACCGGGCCCCAGGTGGGACTCGAACCGTGATCCCTAGCCCCGGCCGCTTCATAGGCTGAAGCTTACAAGCACGAGCCACCGTGCCCGGCCTGCATTTATTTATTTATGTATTTTTCATACAGATTTACTCATATATGTATTGTTAAGACCCTTCATTTTCCCTTTCCTCCCTCTCCCCTTCCAGTGTCTTCCACCTCCCTTTCGTTTCAAGTCATTGGTGTTTGACCTGTTGAGCTTTTCCCTTTACTGGTTCAGTATCTTTCTCCTGGGTGATGACCTGTTCTCCTGGGACTTCGTGGCCCACTCCGCTTCGATTTCTGTGGATGTCTTAGCAGCGAGTATCTGTTCCAATCATTTGTGAACCCTTGTAGGTTGAGGTTCAGTTGTGTCGCCCTTTGCTGTTGTCTCCTCTGTTGCAAGGCTTTCTATGATGGAGGTGAGTCTCCTGTTCTCCAGACCTGTGCGATCACAGGGATTCGCATCACCTCATTCATGTTGGTTTTCTCCTCCGCTCCAGCATTTGTTTCGTGTTGCTGTTTCCAGTCCTTGTGGTTCTGGTGTCTGAGGCTGGGCTCCAACATCCAGCCCCTTGTGGTAGATGTTCTTTAAGTGGAGGCCAGTTCCATTCGGTGGTCGGCCCAGTTCCACTCCTCTCCCTCTGTTTGCAGTTCTTCTGTGGCCACGTCCCTTTTTTTGTGTCCTCCTGCTTTTCGGGAAATGGAGTGTTTTGTTGCTGTTGAACATATTCTGGTCAGGGATTTGCTTCTCCCCCAAAGTCACTCTAGGTCATCATTTCAATGGGCTTTAAAGTTTGGGAACTTGTTCCATTCATTTTCATTTTTGATCTAACCCAGGTGTCACATGCGTCCAGGGCCTTTATTCTTCAATAACTGCAACAGAATAAATAGGTAGATATGTGTTCTGGTTTGTTGGAAGTGGGATTGACTGGAGGGGACACACCCCCTCTCCCCCGCCGATCTGCTTGCCGGCCCTGTTCCCCAAGCTCTAGCGATGAAGGTGCAGCTTCCAGGCCTGCCTTCCAGTTTCCCCTGGTTCCCGCGGTTGGCAGAGGAGTGGAAACTTGGCTTCCCTGTGCCCCTAACCTGTGACCTGGACCACTGGTAGGGGTGCGGTGGGAGTCCCCTGTCGGGCCCAATGCCTCTGAAAGCAGTGAAATCTTTAAGTGAATAAATAACTGCTCCAGATGTTTTCACAGTCATTCCAGCTTCATCTGCCTCAATATACTCTACATTGGTCTCCTGCCCCACCCCACCACTGGTCACTCCCATTTCTTCAGATGTGTCTTCTTGCTGCAAAACCTTTGCATATACTATATGTCTCTAGAGAATGCACTTCCTCAGATGCCTTGCCACTGTCTGGGTGCTTCTGTTTATCCTTCAGGTTTCAGCTTAGGTGTAACTGAATAGCTTTCTTAATTCTAACACTGTGTGCCTTGACTTTAATTATTGTACTTATTGTAATTACCTAATGGTCTCCTTTATAGTCTTCACTAGACTTTTAAGTTCTGTCAGGCAAAAGCCTCTATCATACTTACCTTGTATTCATAGTCCGTCCTAGTTACTGTGGGTTTGGAGGACCCATTGGTGTTGAGGGTGGTAGTTAGGGACATTGGAGGTTCACAGATATCAGTGCTAATAATTTGTAGCCATTAGAACTACCTTAGAATGTCAGGGTGAGGTCTAGACATTTGACTGTAACTCATGGTCATTTATTCCATCATCTTTGGTGATTCCAGTATTTATAGGAATGAAGTATGTTTTTTAGCTATGTAAAAGTGTAATGCTCTCTCTATATATTTTTTGAGACTAGGTCTCGCTATTTTTGCCTGTGGAACCACAGGCTCTCGTTGCCTGGGGTACCACAGACTCAGGCAGTCCCCAGCCTCAGTTTCCCAGGTAGCTGGGATTACAGGCGCACGCCACCATGCCCAGCTATTTTTTTTGGAACTAGGTCTCGCTACGGGCCCCAGGCGGGACTCGAACCGCGATCCCTAGCCCCGACTGCTTCATAGGCTGAAGCTTACAGGCATGAGCCACTGTGCCCGGCCTGATGCTGTATTTTCAACTTCAAAAACATATCAGCATTCTGATAACAAATAACAGAACATTAAAAAAATAACAAATTGCAAAATACTCAAAATATCTAATAACAAAATATTGAAAATTGTGTTTAATACAGAAGGTTCTTGAACGTTCATTGATGTAGTAACTTTACTGACAATGAGGAGTTTCATAGTTTGTTGAAAAATGAAGCAGTTAAACTATGGCACTTAACTAAAGAACTAGTTGTTGTACCGGTTGACCCTCCTTTTCTACTGCTAAGAATGACAGCAGAATGCTTTGTCTCTACTTACAACGTCAAGACAACCTGAAATTGAGTGAATGTCTATTGTAGTGACCACAGGTCTAGCCTTCTGGTACATGTCCTGGGTTATGGCCCCTTCCAAAGGTACTTTCCCTGCAGCCTCACCATCAGTTAAAAACATCGAGATTTTGTCTTGGTCATTTTGTTTTTACAGACTATAGATAGAATTGGTAACTCAGGATTGCTAGCTAATAACCATATAGTTCATACCACCATGCAAATTGGGTGGGGGGGGAGAGGAAAGAAGACATCTCTAAATGCCTTGTCACATTAACAGCAGAGTGAGAAGTATATAAGAACCTTTTCAGTTTTAAAAATGTTGGGAATATGGACAACTTAGATATAATTTTAGGGTGCTTTGGACACCCCTGAGCTACTTCATGTAAATCATGGACAATGCCTAGAGTACTTTGAGAGATCTGTATGATCTAAGAGATCATGGTCCAAGTGTGTGGTTCGACCCGAGGAGGACAGCAGATGTGTTGATTACTGCGTTTCCCTGCTCTCAGGTATTCATAAGGAGACAGAGGTGTGTTTTCTTATTCATTCTCCTCTTCTCCTGTTCTTCCTCTTCCTCATCTTCATCTTACTCTTTCAGTTTTTCTGGCAACTTTACCAGGATAGTTTTTGCCATGGGATGAACATCTAATAGACTTGTCTCTTTCAGACACTCCTAAAGCCAATGTTAGCCTGGTGGGGTTTGTCCATGAAGGGGGGCATGTATACGGAGACTAAAGGTTGAGAATCTGGGTAGGTAAATTCTTTATTCTGAGTCGCTGATGGTAGAATAATTGAGAATGGAATCCTAAATAAGGAAGGAAACAAAATATTACTCATAAATTAAAAATGACAGATTTGATGAATTTGAAATAATATGGATGGACCTAGAGGAAATCATATTAGCAGAAACAAGTCAGAAAGAAAAAGACAGAAACCAAATGGTTTCACTAATATAGGGGACATAGAAAAAGCAAACAAAAGGCCAGGAGGAAAAGTCAAAGCAAGCTAACAGCTAAACTAAAGAACACAATGGGCGGGGGGAGCGGGCGGTGGGGGGGGAAGAGGGAGGTGGTGGGTGAATCCCAGGGAATACAAGCATGTGAGCTATATATATATACATATATATATATGTATAAATATATATAATATATAAATATATATAATATATATTTATATATATATAAATATTAAAAGAAATAATTCTGCATTGCACTAGATTTAGCCAGTGACATTGTATGAACTGCTTATTTTCTTTTTTCTCAATATAAAGTTGGAATAACAGTTCCCATAACTAGGAGGTTGGGCTAATAACTTGCAAATCACTGTGAAAGCATCAAAAATGATTAAAAAAAAAAAAGAAACTTGTAAGTCTGAAAACAAAAACCAAAAACCAAAAGCTTTAGGGATGAGGTGAGGCAAAGATAAAACAGGAAACTGAATCATTAGGTCAGAAGCAGAGAAATAGGATAGTGGGTGGAGTGTAAGAAGGGGCAGGGCAAGCAGTTAGGGATTAAGACCATAAATAATCTGAGGATTTACTAAAGTTGTCTTTTAGCATTCTTACCTCTTTAGTCTAGAACCAGCTTTTGGGTTATAGGAAGTATCAGGTAGTTGTACCAGAGTATAAGCTAGATTGCATGTTGCTTTGTTATTTTAAGTGCTATTTGCTTTTTTTTTTGTGTGTGTGTGACTAGGTCTCGCTATTTTTGCCTGTGGAACTGCAGGCTCATGTTGCTTGGGGTACCACAGACTCAAGCAATCCCCAGCCTCAACTTCCCAGGTAGCTAGGATTACAGGCGTGCACCATCACGCCCAGCTATTTTTTTGGAACTAGGTCTCGCTACCGACCCCAGGCGGGACTCGAACCGCGATCCCTAGCCCCAGCTGTCATCTCTCCTTTTCACATCTTCTGCTGCATTTCTATTACCTATACAACAAAGTCCAAATATCTCAATTTGGAATAGTCATGTACAGTTCTATCCAAATTGTGGCCTACAAGGCCGAGCAAGATGTGGTTCTTGTCTCTTTTTTTTTTTTTTTGAGACTAGGTCTCGCTATTTTTGCCCATGGAACTGCAGGCTCTCGTTGCCCGGGGTACCATGGACTCAAGCCATCCCCAGCCTCAGCTTCCCAGGTAGCTGGGATTACAGGCATGCACCACCACGCCCAGCTATTTTTTTGGAACTAGGTCTCGCTACGGGCCCCAGGAGGGACTCGAACCGCGATCCCTAGCCCCAGCCGCTTCATAGGCTGAAGCTTACAAGCACGAGCCACCGTGCCCGGCCAATGATTGCAGTTCTTGATCTTGTCTTCAACTCACTAACTTCAGAGCCTTTGTAGTGCTATAGCCTCTGGAATACTCTTTTTTTTTTTTTGAGACTAGGTCTCACTATTTTTGCCCGTGGAACCGCAGGCTCTTGTTGCCCGGGGTACCACAGACTCAAGCAATCCCCAGCCTCAGCTTCCCAGGTTGCTCGGATTACAGGAGTGTACCACCATGTCCAGCTTTTTTGGAACTAGGTCTCGCTACCAGCCCCAGGCGGACTGGAACCACGATCCCTAGCCCCAGCCGCTTCATAGGCTGAAGCTTACAAGCACGAGCCACCGTGCCCGGCCCTGGAATACTCTTTATGCTGTTCTTCAACTTATTAACTATTGCTTGTCTTTACCTGTTAATTAAACACTGTATGTTCTGAGATATCCTTTCTTTCTTTTTTTTTTTTTTTTTGAGACTGGGTCTCACTATTTTTGCCCATGGAACTGCAGGCTCATGTTGCCTGGAGTGCCACGGACTCAAGCAGTCCCCAGCATCAGCTTCCCAGGTAGCTGGGATTACAGGCGTGCACCACCACGCCCAGCTATGTTTTTGGAACTAGGTCTCCCTACGGGCCCCAGGCGGGACTCGAACCGTGATCCCTAGCTCCAGCTGCTTCATAGGCTGAAGCTTACAGGCATGAGCCACTGTGTCCAGCTAAGATGTCCTTTCTGCCCACTCTTTCCAAAGGCAGTGCTTGTTACTTTTATTTTAGTATACTCTTTGCTTTGATATAGTAGTATTTTTTTACTACTATTGACTAGTTTATCTTTTTCTCCTACTGGATACATTCAGGAGGGCTGTAATCTTCTTTTTCATCTTGTATCGTTAGTGTCTGACATAGAAGCTACAATCAGTACTTACCTAAATTGCCTTTGATCTTCTTGTCTGTACTTGTATTGGTGCATTGTGGTCCTACACAGCTATACATGTGTGTTTGCCATTTCTGGAAGAACCCTTTGTCTTGTCAACTTTCAGATTCCTTCTTGCCCTTTAACACTTCTCTAAGCTGTTCTTTAACTTCCTCTGCCAGTGTTAATTGAACAGAGTGGTCATCTTGAATGTAATTTTCACCCTGTGTTGTGATTCTACCTACATTGAGATAGATGGTATTGCCCTTGTTTTATAGATGACAAACTAGAGGATATGAGAGATGGATGAACTTGGAAATGACAGATCTGAGATTCAAATCACATGTGTTTAGCACCCTCACTAATTCTTCTCACTGTGCTCTGTCTAAAAGAAACAAAATTGCAGAACCAAAGATGCTGAAGTGAAAGAGGTGCTTTTAAAAAAATTAGATGATAAAAGTATATATATTTTATTTCCTCAGAGTTAAACACAGTAAAAGGTATATATTATTGATAAACCATTTTATGAGGATGCTGGAGTAAAGGATACTATAATTTTTAGAAGATAATTTTCATTTCTTATGTTTCCTTGGTTATGTCCTTGGTGATTCCCTGTGACAGTGACAAACCCAATGTACAGCCAATAGAAATGAGCTGAGGTGAAACATTAAAACCAAAAAAAAAGATACTAGTATCACTCATAGTTAACTGGAAGATAGATAAAATAATCTGAACATTTTTGTTCACAGAAAAATGCAAAATTGGTATATAATGTTTTTAGCTGTAGTCTATTGAGTGTGCAGTAGAATTACTGAAAAGGCAAAAATATATACTTTGCCTAAAAAATGCATCATATTCGAGAAGCTATATAGATGACCAACAGTATGTGAAAAAAATGTTCAATATCATTTACTGGGAAATACAAATCATAACTACAATGCAATAATACTTCATACCTCTTAGAACGGCTCATATCAAGAAGACCAAAAACAGCATAAGCTGATGAGCATGTGGAGAAAAAAGAGCTCTCTTACATAGTAGACTGATCCAGCTCATATGGAAAACCATGTAGCAGTTTCTCAAAATACTGAAAAAGGATTTGCCATGTGATCCAGCAATTTCATTCCTAGCTTATACTTGAAGAATACAAAAATACTAATTTGAAAGGAAATACACACTGCTATGTTCCTTGCAGCATTATAGCCAAGCCCTGGAAACAACGTAAGTGCCCCAAAACAGATGAGTGGATCAAAAAGAATTGGTTTACAAAACCAACAGAATATTACCCAGCTGTTAAAAAGATGAACTCTTGTTATTTGTGACAAGATGGATGGAATTGGAGGGTTTTGGTATACTAAATGAAATAAGTGAAAAGGAAAAATGTAAATATCAGATGGTGTCACTTGTATGTGGAATATAGAGAAAGAAAGCAAAGATCAGATAAATCCAAATCAACAACATACCCCAGAAATCTCTTTAGAACTGAGGCAACTAGAGGAATAAGGGAATAAAATAGGGACGAGAGGACAGTGGACTATGGTGGAGGGCGGTGCGTATCTTGGTGGTGTGTGTGGTGTGCTAACAACACCTGAAGGGGGAGATCATATGCCTCTAAATCAAGCTATTTTGTAAACCTGTTACCTCAAGTAAAGAAAACAAAATACATAAACTTAAAATAAAAAACAAAAATCAGAATCCTGGGAGCGGGAGGGCAAAGATACATCTTACTGTATATCAATTGTGAATTACTTGAGTACATTACGTTAGATAGTACCATGTTACACAGCTATTGAAAAGAATGAGACATACGTATACACATCTATACACTTATAGGGAACAGTCTCTGACCTGTCATTAAGTAGAAATAAAGGTGCAGAATAGTGTTGGTGGCATGCTAGTGTATGCATATCTCAACGATAGTGTAAGTAGAAATAAAGGTGCAGAATAGTGTTGGTGGCATGCTAGTATATGCATATCTCAACGGTAGTGTAGGTTTGGTTCTAGACCACCTCAGTAAAACTAGTATCACAATAAAGTGAGTCACATTTTTTTTTCCAGTGCATATAAAAGTTATGTTAATACTGCAGGCTAGTAAGTGTGCAATAGCATTATGTCCAAAGAACAGAATATATATCTTAATTAAATGTGATTAAAGAGGTATGAAGTGAGTGAGTATGCTGTTGGAAAAAATGGCTCCAATAGAATTGCTTCATGCAAGTTTGCCACAGACCTTCAGTTCCTGAGAAATGCATTCTGAGAAGCTCAATAAAGTGAAGAGCAATAAAGTGGGATAAACCTGTGTTTGTTACACGCAGACTCCCAGTTTCATTTCCTAAACTCTCTTTAGTGAGCATCAGTTTTTAGTAGAACTAATTGATAAATATGAAGTGGGTACATAAAAAGAGTATGTTCCAAAATTACAAAGAATTTCTAAGTTGAAGTAGTGCTTAATTACAGGCATAAACATTGACCAGGCTTCCCCTTATGTTGTTGTGTCTTATTACCTCTTAAGTGATTGTACACATTTACAATTACTTCTACTCAAGTTTCAAATAATAGATGCTTCCCTGTATTTCCAACCACAAAAATAATCTCAGCCCTTTTCCTGCTTATATTAGTCAGATCCCTTTTTAGTTCACTTTTGTATTTTAATCTTCACTCATGTATTTAACTTAATGAAGGATATTTCTCATTCATTTTAAGGTATTCATATATATTATTTGTCAACAGTGCTAGCAATGTGAAGGAATAGGCATACTCATTGTGTTTGCTAAGATGAATTAGGTTGATAGTTATGAAGGGTATTTGCTTTTTTAATATGGACGGGGTCTGAAGACTGTGTAGTGAGATTTGGGGAATCTGACTTCATTCTCATTTCAAGTCAGTTATTAAACTGTCAGCAGGACAGTTGGACTTGTATGTACTTCAGTCTTCTTAAATTTAGTAGTACACAGTAGGAATGTTTAATGAAAGTGATTTGTCTTTCTTGGTGAGTAGCGTATGAAAACACTTAACACAGGGTCTAGCATATAATGGATATCCAAGAGGTGACAAAGGGTATGTGAGAAATGTTTTGATATAAATCTTTTTCTGTGGAGATGCTTCCATTCCTTCCCTCAGGCTAAAGAAATGGGGTGATAGCAACATGGATTCCACCTTTGGGAAGTTGCCAATTCCTTGTTTATGACTTTATGTCAGGCAAGAAGTATGTAATGTTTCCACACATGAGAACAAATATCCTATTCAAAACCTCACCCCAAATTGAAAATCAGCTCCATCAAACTAGTATGGAAGTCAGTGAATCTCTTGACTAGTCATGCCAAGGTGGTGGGATGGGGTTATCCCAGCTAACTGAACTGGGATAACTTGTTGGGTGCAGGCATGAAGGAAGAGATGAAACTGGGGGACAAAAAGCTCAGGTCTGTGTCATTTTCTGTTCGTAGGAAGATGTAGGCACATCTGTGTATGAGTAGAGCTCTCTGGCCTGCTGTGACTTGTCATATCCCTGTGAATGAGTCAGTCATGCTCTTGACTGCCCTGCAAGGCACTTGGGGTTTAGTAGAAAATGAATTAGGGAATCTGAATCAGATTGCCTTACTTCAAATCTTACAGATCTACAGGAAGGGAATGTGCTTCCCAGGATCTGTTCCTATGCACTAAAATAAGAGGAATCCCATTCAGATCCATGGGGGTGTTACCCTCTATCCTTATACCTGCCCAGTTTACCTTGATCTTAGGCTTTTATACGTTCTACCTCTGTATTACTAGCTTGATCACCTTATCATATCTGGGAAGAGCAGGGGGAATGGCAAAGGAGATGGGAAGAGTTAAAGATTTTATGGGGCTATGTGGATTTGCTGTCTTTAAATCTTTCCTGGAACAAAGTGTAGTTGTGGGTAGAAGGATGAGGGAATGGGTGAAAGAATAAGCAAATGCCACTGTTATCACTTTTCTGAACCTAGACTTTCACTTGGTATTATCAGTCTCTGAGTGCTGGTCCTCTCATTTATAGTGGAAGTATGTATACAAAACAATTTCATGTCAGTGGAATCATACCTTAATACTGTTTTTCTTCTGTAATCTTTCACATTCTTTTCCAGCTACTGAGATATAATTGACATACAACTATGTAAATTTAAGGTGTACATCATGATGATTTGATGTACATAGGTTTTGGTAAGCGATAACTATAATAAGGTTAATACATTCATCACCCCATGTAATTGCCAATTTTTTCATGTATGATGAAAATTTGATTATTTTAATCATTTTCTCACATCAATAAAAACATAAGCCACATAGGTGGCTGAGTTATATTTCAGCATATGGATATACTATATTGCAATTTTACTCTTTAACAGTTAGCTGCTTATTTTGTCTGTTATCAGTGTGACCTTCCCTGACCTGTTTAAAATGAAAACACACCTCCTTTTCCTATCTCCTGCCTCTTCTGTATTTTTCTTTATAGCATTTAACACCACTTGATATACTGCATACTCTATTTAATGCCTAACTTTTCCCAATAGAAAAAAACTTCATGAAGACAGGGATTTCTTTTTTCTCTTTTAGCCAGTACCCTGTACTTGGTGCTTAGAAAAGGTTTCCTGGTACACATTTCCTAGTGCACAATAAATAAATGATGAATAAATTAATTTGTTGGACTTTTTATTATTTACATTCTGTGATACACATCCTGGCATATGTATTTTTGCATACTTGTCTATTTCGTTAGAATGAATTCTAAGAAATGGAAAGGATTTGACTGAGTGAAAGGATAAGTACATTATTCCTGGAATTATACTACCTTTACGAATGGTAGTATAATTTCAGCCAGGCATGGTGGTGCATGCCTTTAATTGCAGCCTGCGAGGCCGAGGCTACAAATAGCTTGAGTTCAAGGGTTCAATACCCTCCCAGGAGTCTGAGACCCACCCAGGGCAACATAGCAAGACCTAGTCTCAAAAAATAGCTGGGCGTGGTGGCACATGCCTGTAGTCCTAGCTACCTGGGAGGCTGAGGCTGGGGATTGCTTGAGTCCATGGTACCCTAGGCACCGTGAGCCTGCGGTTCCCCGGGCAACAAAGCCAGACTTTGTCTCAAAAAGGTAACTTCTATGATGTACTCATGAGATTGCTTCCTTTTTAATACTTTCGATAACACTAGTTGTTATGTTTTCTTGTCTTCCCCATTTGACAGGTGAAATGTGCCCTTGTTACTATAACAAGGCCGTAGACAGTGTGACTCTGGAGCCAGCCTGCTGGGACCTGAATTCTTTCTTAGCCACTTTATAACTTTGTAATCTTGGGTAAGTCATTTTGTTAATCTGTCTTTGACAGAGTAGGGATAATGATAGCATCTATTCATGAGGTTAGATCAGTTAATCTAAGTAAAATACTTTTAACAGTAATAGATGTTGTTCTCAGTAAGTATGAAGATTGAGGATCTTCTCAAATGTGTTTTGGACATTTTTATTTTTTATTTCAATCAGTCATATCCATTACCCATTTTCCCAGCAATATTTTCTTAACAATTTGTAAGAATTAAAACTAACAGACTGACAACAGCACTAAAACATACAGCAAAGGAGAAGAAGGGAGGAAGGGCAAAATCATGGGAGGAATGTGCACAAGAGATCAGGATGATGGTTTACGGGTGACATGGTGGTGGGGGAAACTTTGGGGTATACACAATGTGAAAAAATACATATGTAATTAATAAAATTTTAAAAAATAAAAACAATAAAAGTAAATTTTGAGTTAAAAATAAAAGAATGTGTTGACTATTTTATATATAGCACAACATTTCCCCTAGTTTATCATTTGTCTTTTAATTTCATGTAATTTTTTTTCTCCCTGGAAGTTTTATATTTTTAGGTGTCTAATCTTTTCCCTTATAGTTTATAGTTTTTTTTGTTCTTAGGCCAATGTTTAGGAAAGGCATATTTCCCTACCTCAAAATTATAAAAATAGTAACTCATTCTCTTTGAGTACTTTGTGTGTATTTTTAAATCTTTAAATTTAAGTCTTTGATCCTTCTGGAATTTATTTTGATAAGAAGATAGCAGTTGAGATCTGACTCTATTTCATTTCTGTTGGGTAGTATCCCAAGCCCCTATTGAAGGAGTGAGAGCAGGAGTCTTTAATCTATTCTCCCTTCCCTAATTTGAAAGTAAGATATGATATTTGAATACATACCCTAGAAATAATGAATCTCCATTTTAGAGAATGAATTTAATATCTGGACTGAGTCAAAAGTCCTTCAGTTGCTGAG
This sequence comes from Uropsilus gracilis, assembly GCA_004024945.1. NCBI lineage: Eukaryota > Metazoa > Chordata > Mammalia > Eulipotyphla > Talpidae > Uropsilus > Uropsilus gracilis. The sequence continues at coordinate 39,212 of PVHY01006952.1, read as the reverse complement.
CCGTGGGATGAATATGCTGTATAAAGCAGTTTGGCTTGAAAACTCACTGCTTAATGCTAAGTGATGAGATGCTGTTCTGGTTAGTTCAACTTCTCCCCTTGTTCTTGAGGCTTAAGTGGTTCTTAATTTGGGGACTGCTTTGAAGGGACCGTTGTTAGTTTAGAATGGTAAGTTCTGTGTTGTTCAAAAAACAGCTGCAGTGACTCGCAGGTATTTCCACACTGCAACCTGGAGGTACTGACAGTGTTGATAGAGAATTCAAATGGTAGTAAACCCATTGTGCTTGAGCTCTCCTCCCCATAGTTCATTTTGGAACTCTGAACCCATCCAGTTTCTTACTTTTTACTCAACATGAAGGGAGGATGATTCTGTGTAGCAGAGCACTCACAAACCCCATGGCAAAGGGAATTTGTCAGAGGGAAGGAAGGGTAGCCAACTCTTAAGTATCATATGTTATGTACCATATAAACTGAGGGAAGTGCTCTGTCCCAGATTGTATGGTGATGCTCAGCTGCAGCCTGAGCATTTCAGTGTATCTTCCCAGCTCTACCAGCATATTGCACTGCGCCAAGTGATTATACATAGGAGCTTATTTTTCCTTTCCAAGTAGTGTCAGAGATGGGTCGGGCCGACAACTGGGGGGGGAAGGTGACCCAGCTTCTTCTTCAGCAATTGCTTTTATGCTTTCCATTTTTGGCCTGCTGTACTTCCTAGAATACATGTTAGTGGACAGCTCAGTTCTTCTTTTTCTTTGAAGGTTTCCAGATCTCACGTACAGGTCACGGTGGGCAGAGAAGGGGTAACTTTATGTGAGAGAAATCCTGCTCACCTGTTGTTGATGAACGCAGTTCATCACGGTGACTCTCTCCCCTGCCACAGGAAGTGGGGGGCTTAAGGACATTATATGACCCAGATCATCTCCCTGAATAACTATTAGCCTATGTTCTCTGCTGATAAACTCCAAAAGGGGTTTTCTCCCTCTGCATCCCATTTCTGACTATGGAGTCTCGTCTGTTACTTTATAAGGACCTTTTGCCTTGAATCCTGCTCATCTTCTCAACTCACTAGACTGAGCTTGAGAACTCATAACAATTGTTTTTTTTTTTTTTTATAGCAAGTTTTGTTTCATTTGCTGCTATATCCTAGAACTGAGCAAGACCTGACATTAGTCTTTTAAGAAATGTTTATTGAACATTGAAGGGATGTATATTTACCTTAAAACTTTGAACCCTGCTTCTTGATGAAGCCAAGAAACTAGGTGAAGAACTTCAGAAGCCTAATAATATAAAGAACATGTCCATAATTTAAACCCTCAACATGTATTTCAAAAGCAATATTTAAAAAAAATAAGTACAAGGAAATTTAGCAAAATACCAGTGAAGTCCAGCAAGAATTTTGATTTTCCCATGGTGATTACTTGGATAAGTAAAGATAATTGTTTTTTTTTTTGAAGACTAGGTCTCACTATTTTTGCCCATGGAACCGCAGGCTCATGTTGCCCAGGGTACCACAGACTCAAGCAGTTCCCAGCCTCAGCTTCCCAGGGAGCTGGTATTACAGGTGTGTGCCACGCCACCCAGCTATTTTTTGGGACTAGGTCTCGCTATGTTGCCCTGAGCGGAACTCGAACTGTGATCCCTAGCCCCAGCCGCTTCATAGGCTGAAGCTTACAGGCACGCGCCACTGTGCCTGGTTAAGATAATTGTTTTGCCAGTTCCCTAAACACATGGATAATCCTGCCTGGACTAACCCCTCCCTCACCCTGGACTTCATTTCCTTTTCACTCGATTTGCTGAAGCTACCAGTCTGTTCCTCTCATCCCTCATGGGTATCTGACTCCTGAGAACCTGGGGCATTTGCCAAGAAAGTCAGGTAGAATGTGCCCACTGTTAAGAGTCCCTCGTAATGAGAACTCCTATGTTGAATTGTGATTTATAGTCAGCATGTTACATTGTGCCAGGTGTTTATACTTGGTCTGTTTTTGGTCCCAATAATAATAATCTATGATCCTGTGTGTGGAAAACTCAGAAATGTCCCCATGGCCTGCCTTCCTGGGTCACTGAGAGAAGTTGCAGACCTACTCTTCCTCCTATATTAAGATGACCCTTTTGACCATTCGAACAAGTAAGGGTTGATTCTGGAAGTGGGGCACAGGCCTCCTGCAAATTGTGCCTAGTCTTGACCATAATCAAATCCAGTTGTTGCCTGACTTCAGAGTGTAAAGTCGTGTTGGAATCCTCCTAGGGAAAAAAATACCACCATAACTTCCTGGCTTAAGTAGTGTGTGCTGGCCAGAATAGGAGTAGCCAAGGATCCCAAGTTGTATTCTGGACCTGTTGAGATGGGAGATTTGAGGTATGACTTTTAGCAATCTGAGATGATGTCCTATAACTGATGGTTCCTCTTTATCTGCACACAATGATTCTCTGTTTTCTAGGAGAACCTTACCATTATTCCTTCTTCCATTTGAATGTCCAGGCTTCTTTCTAAAATGTAGAAATATCCCTTCTCCCCGGACTTAATATATGGGCCCAGCAATAGCATCCATATTTTATTTGAGATTATTTCATTAGAATTACTTTGCTTCAAATAGTGTGATTAGGTCAGCTTTTCTAAGGGTTGGGATTTTTGGTAGGGTTTAAAAAGGGAAGTGGATAGCAATAGAAAGAAATATATATATTAAATCAATTTAAAAAATAAACATTAGAAGGTGGGGGTAGAGGGAGAAGGAAAGGTTTATGTGAGGCAAATAAGTTGGCCTTGGACTGCCAGAACGTTACTTGAGGGTACCAGGTACATGATGAGATAGATGGAGAACAGAAACTCATCCCTGGACAACCAGACACGTATTACGAACCTAGTATATTTCTTTTTTTTTTTTTTTTTTGAGACTAGGTCTCGGTATTTTTGCCCGTGGAACCACAGGCTCAAGCCATCCCCAGCCTCAGCTTCCCAGGTAGCTGGGGATTATAGGCACCACGCCCAGCTATTTTTTTAGGACTAGGTCTTGCTACATGCCCCCGGTGGGACTCGAACTGTGATCCCTGGCCCCGGCCGTGGTTTCTTAGGCTGCCACCTACAGGCATGCACCACCATGCCTGCCTGACCTTTCTAGTGTATTTCTTATATACTATATACTTATATTTCTTAATTAGTTATAATGTAAACCAATGTCTCCATTTTGTATGTGAACAAACAAAAAGTAAAAGAAATTTTTCAAGGTCAGTCTTTTAGGATTTGTTTCTTCTCAGGTCTGTCCAACTCCGAAGCCCATACCCTTTAACAGAGCTCTTCTGTGTCTGATCAAATTTAGGAAAGGACCTGGGCATGTCTCTGTAAGCGACAGTTTATGGAGTCGCTGCTGGATCTGGGGATTGTGGTTTGAGTCCCGCCCTAGGCAATACAGTGAGACCTAGTCCCCAAAAAATTGCTGGGTGTGGTGATTCACACTTGTAATCCTAGCTACCTAGGAAGCTGAGGCTGGGGTTTGCTTGAGTCCATGGTACCCCGGGCAACGTGCACCTGTGATTCCACAGGCAAAAATAGCGAGACCTAGTCTCAAAAAAAAAAAATTCAGGAAAGGAGGGTAGAGAAGATGAGGAGATGCCATCTTCACTTCATTTTTGCTGGTTGAGATAAGTGTTTAGCCAGAGCACCCTGTTTATAGAATACTAGATTCTCTAGAGATACTGCAACAACATATGTGGGAAAGAGACCTGTTGGCTCTAGGGGAGGATTAAAAAAACCCAAAACTTCTTTACCTCTAGGTCTTCATTGCTGTGTAATGACAACTGTTAAAACACTAGTAGTAACTCTGGTTTACTGCTTAAGAAGCCCAGTCCAATCCAAATAAACCTGTTTATGTGTCCTAAGGAGTAAGCCATGATGAAGCAGAGGTGTGGTTTGTCCTCACTACGCGTACTAGAGCTGGTGGTACCTGTTATATGACTATTACTGTGAATTATTACTGAGTAAACAAGAGGTGTCTCTTCTGCCTTTCAAAGGGAGACCAGATGGCAGTGGGAGCTTGGCCCAAGTCCAAAGGAGTCTGGCCTCTGGCCTGCCAGAGAAGACAGCCTGAGAGTGTCAGGTGATGGTTGGAATAAATAGAGAAGGGCTGGTCAAGTGGTATAATTTCAGGGGCACCAAGAATGTGTCTTACCCCTCAAAAAAGATTTGCCCCACCTTCTTGCTGTTGCTTTGAATTCCACAAGTAAAACTTCCTTTCCTTGATTTAAGTCTTAGAAACCTTATTAAAAATGAAGAGACTCCCAAAATGAGTTTGATCATGAAGCATTTTGGTCAATCATATACGTGGATGAATGAATGAGTTTTTGAGATAGATTTCTGAGAACTAAACGAAGGCAGGGAATCACAGGGACAGGAAGGAGACCCCATTTGTTTGAGATAAAGGGCCTGAAAACAGAAACTGGGTCTCTAAAGAAACATTTCGTTTTACTTAATAGTTTCTTCTAAGAAAAGAGAAATAGCTGAGGGTGGTAGGGATAAAGGCTTTTGACCTCAAGGGGGCATGCTAGTTAGTAGAGTTCCTGCCAGCATGCTAGGTATGTAGGCATGGTATAGTCAGGAGAATAGCTGACAGGCAGAGTTACTAGGGTGTGTAGAATCTTTGAGTCTGTGGTTTGCTGTGATGTCCTCAGACATGATTATTGCAGATCTTAGGAAGCAGGTTAGTTTCCAGAAATGATGTAAAATGGTGGCGCAAAAGAGGCCATTCATGTCAACAGGGATACAGCACTTCCTCAGTGGTTGCTGGTCATAGACAACTTCTGGTCTGGATTTCCCAATCAACTATGCTTGAGATAGGGCTTTACCAGAAAACAAAACAAGCCACATTGAAAGCAGTGACAAAGCACTTAGGGTGTCCGTGCAAAAGTGCAGTTCTCCCTTGTTCACTAACTCTGTGGACTCAAAATAGCGAACCAGAGGTAGCCTGCATAACTTTTGCTTCTTATCTACAACTTCTTTGGCCTGAATTCCTTCTGAAAGAGAACTTTCTAGTGGACTCTCCATCGATTTTCATTTATCAGTGCTCTCAGACTACCTTGGTGATCTGAATCCTCATTTTGTGGCTAGGTTTGTGACAGAGGCAGTTCAAATCTCCATGTCCTTCACATTTCCTCATAGTTCAGGGTTGGTTCTTCTCGGCCTCTAGCTTCTTCACCATTCCTACCCTAAGTCCAGAGCCAAAAATGAATCACACTTTTGGTTTCATTCAGATGTCTTGAGTTCTTCTTCTTTTTTTTTTTTTTTTTTGACACTAGGTCTCACTATTTTTGCCCATGGAACTGCAGGCTCATGTTGCCCAGGGTACCATGGACTCAAGCAATCCCCAGCCTCAGCTTCCCAAGTAGCTGGGATTACAGGCATGCCCCACAATGCCCAACTATTTTTTTGGAGCTAGGTCTTGCTACATTGTCTTGAGCGGCACTCAGACCACAATCCCTGGTCCCTGTCGCGGCTTCCTAGGCTGCCATTTACAGGAATGCGCCACCATGCCTGGCCTTGGCATCTTGAATTCTTAGCCATTTCTTCCAGCATATTTCCTTAGTGGACTATCAGCTCTCCTAGGCATGGTTTCTACTCTTCACCACCTCAAGTTTGATAGGTCTGGATTTCCTTACTTATTTGTAACACAACTTAATTAGAATTAGCACAACTCTAGAGATTTCTAGGTGTAACCTCTTTCCTTTTGCTGACCACCATATACAAGATCTTGTGACATAGTTGGATATACTGATCTAGCAGGGAGGGGTTCCCGAGTATGTGTTTTGTGCCCTGAGTGACAGCTCTGCTTACCAATCTCTGCTTCCCCTTGATCTCACCTTTATTTTGATTTTTCCCTAGCAGGACCAAACTGCTCATTTCCCCTGCCTTAAAACCCCTGGCCCTGTCCAGTACTGCAACTCCATTGTCAGCCCATCCCCAGGGGCTGCAGCCTTTGTTTCCCAGCATATTTCAGGCCAGGTCCTTCCTCTGATCTAAGAGTCTTTCCTTGCATCTTGTTTCAGAAGGTATTGTCCAGCTTGTGCACATCTCCCAGCATTCATCTCCCACCCTGAACTCGGTGTGTTAACTCTTCTCACTCTTCTCTTTGGGATAATTGGATATCATGCTGGTCTGTACAGCTGTGCTACTGGAAAGACTCTTACCTTAGTTAGTCCTCTGTCCTGAATTTCTAGGTAGCTCTCGCAACTGCCTCTGCCTCAAAAAAAGCTTTTAAGCCAGCCGCAGTGGTGCGTGGCTTTAATCCCAAGCCTAGGATGGGAGACTGAGACTGGGAATCACTTGAGTCTGTGGGCTCAAGACCTGCCTGGGGCAACATAGCAAGACCTAATCTCAAAAAATAGCTGGGCATGGTGGTGCCTGCCTGTAATTCCAGCTACCTGGGAGGCTGAGGCTGGGGATCGCTTGAGTTCAGAGTACCCTGCGCAACAAGAGTCTGCGGCTCCCTGGGCAACGCAGCAAGACCTAGCCTCAAAAAAAGAAAAAAAAAAAAAGCTTTTAATATGCACTACAAAGCTCTCAAAGGGAAATAAACTTTAAACCACTTTTCAAGCTTATTTAATTAGAGAACTTTTTTTTCCTGGAAGATTTGTTATTAAACTCTCACAGTCATGGCATTTGGTAGAACATAGTTTTAAATATGTAAGTCTTCATCCCAAAGGAATGGACAGCACAAAGGGCAGGATTCCAGGTGATGATATTCCAGGTGACAGTGAAAAATACATTCTTTGCCGTTAGGAAATGTCTCTTGGTGCTCTTCATTCAGCAAAGGCCCACTGAGCACCTTTGTGCCAGTTGTTTGTGCTGAATCACATGTGTACTTTACCACTTACTGTCTGCAAAAGTCTAGTTCTGATCTGGAGTAGAGTGCTCAGATATGAGGAAGTAGGGATTCTACATTCCTTCTTCCACATTTGGATCCTCCTCTCTTTCACATATTTGAAACAGGAATGGTAAATGGGTGATCTTTGAAGATCCAATAAGTAAAATCCTTCTCCACTGCTCTGATACTCTTTTTTTTTTTTCTTTTGAGACTAGGTCTCATTATTTTTGCCCATGGAACCACAGGCTCATGTTGCCCGGGGTACCACAGACTCAAGCCATCTCCAGCCTCAGCTTCCCAGGTAGCTGGAATTACAGGCGTGTGCCACCATGCCCAGCTGTTTTTTGGGACTAGGTCTCGCTGTGTTGCCCTGAGCGGGACTCGAACTGCGATCCCTAGCCCCAGCCACTTCATAGGCTGAAGCTTACAGGCACAAGCCACCGTGCTCGGCCCTCCCAAGTTCTTACCTGCAAGACATCTGTAGATGAATTCAACGAAGAAGTTAACAGAAAAAAAAAAAATAAATAAAGAACAAAGTTTGTTCAGACTCTAAATTAATTAATCAGATATTTAGATTCTTAAGTAAAATGGAAGTTCTGGAAAGGAAGCATCTGAGGGCTAAAATCTTGGGAGAGAGATTTATAGAGCAATTAAGAAGGGACCAAAGGTACTGTGGGTATGGTAGAGAGCAGAATGCCCATTTGGAAGCATGTCGAGTGGATGAGTGTTAGGCTATTTGAGCCTTAACTTGTTCTGCTCAAGCGGAACCTTTGGCACTTCTTACCCTGGCTACTTCTATAAATCACCAAGTACAGTTTGGTTCATCTTAAAAGGTTCTGAGGATTGAGTGTCCTAGTATAACCCACCAATTACTGGGTCCATCTTTCCCCTTAACATTTTGGTTCAAAATGTCATTTTTTAATGCTTTGTAGAAAAAATCAGGTTCTTTTACCTAGATTTCAAATTCTGAGAACTCATATTTATGATTCTAATTTTGAGATTTGGCTTCCACTAAATTGGTTCAGGTAGGAATGATCTTAATGTTTCAAGTATACTTTCTCTTTTAAGAGAGAGAAAGTATGCTTTCCACATTGACCCTAATGAGAATTCAGTACCTTCTAGCTAATACTTTTATGTGTAGCATAGAATAATTAAGGGTTTGAGATAATGAAGAGGATTTTACGTTGCAGCAAACAAGCAACTCAAATTCTAATCCTGGCTTATCCCTTAAAATGCTGATTTCTTCTTAGGTATTTATATATCTGTGTCTCCATGTATGTGTTACACACACACACACACACATGCACACACATGGTCTTGGTATCATCTTAACTTTCCTCTTCCAACCTTCTTTACACAGTTGCCTTGAAGCATTTTTCTATACCAGCAAAATAGTTGCACTCTTTCCGTTCTTTTCCAAACTCAGCTCTGGTTTCTTTATTTCTAAAGCCCATTGAAGAGCTCAGCTGAGTGAAAAGTTAGTCTACTGCTTTGTCTACACAAAGATTTGTAGAAATTTTCATTATCTTCCCTCTTTTCAAACTTTTTTTTTTTTTTTTTTTTTTGAGACTAGGTCTCACTATTTTTGCCCGTGGAACCTCAAGCTCTTGTTGCCTGGGGTACATTGGACTCAAGCAGTCCCCAGCCTCAGCTTCCCAGGTAGCTGGGATTATAGGCACGCGCCACTATGCCCAGCTTTTTTTTGGAACTAGGTCTCGCTACGGGCCCCAGGTGGAACTCGAACTGTGATCCCTAGCCCCGGCTGCTTCATAGGCTGAAGCTTACAGGCACGAGCCACTATGCCCGGCCTTCAAACTTTTTTTAAAAATAGATTTACTTCTTACCCCAAGAAGAGTTTTACTTTGAAGAAGTCTATAGAGGGAAGGTAAAAAGGTATATTGAGAACAATGGAAAAAATAGTTCAACTGGTAAGAAAAATTCTTGTTGATGAACAGAGAATAGAATAGAAACAGACCATGAAAAAGGATATTGTTTAGGACACATGATACAGGACAACTTTCTAATAAAAAACCAAAAAACAGTTACTGCCTAGCAAAATAAATTCTAGATTAAAGGTTTTTACATAAAAGCTAGTAACTTCTACAAAACTGTTTTTAGTGTACACCAAAGACCAAAACTATATAGAAAAACTATTAGCTAAAAGAGAAAAAAAAATTATACCAAATGAAAAGTAGGTGACAAATTGGCTAAAAAGTTTTCAACATATGACCACTGTGCATATGACCACGGTCTTACAGATCAGTAGTTAAAACAACACAAGAAAATTGGTCAGTCATAGAGGAATGAGTATAACTAAAGTGTATGGGAAAAAACTTTCACTTGTTTAAAAAATATAGGAAAAAATCTGAAAAATACAAATGAGAATTTTTTTAACTGTTGGATCAAAAAGTATTAAAAAGAAAACACTATTGGTGAGAACTTAAGAAAATAGGAACTCATACTCTTGTTGGAAACATAAACTAATTCATCAGTTTCTTTGAAGTTCATTTTGGTAATATATGTCACATGTAAAGTTCACATACTCTAAAACAGCACTTTGACTTCTAGCTATTTATCCTTAGGGCAAATGTGCAGAGACATGTGTGAGGATATTTGTTACAACAGAGTTTACAAAGCAACCACAGTAGTCATGAATAGGGAATTGGTCAGATAAATTGTGGTATATCTGTACAATGAAAAATGAGGCAGGTCTGTAATTATTGACCCAAAGATGTAGTACAGGAGCCTGTTTCTCTTTAAATATAGTTGTAACTTTATCTTTTTTTTTTTTAAAAAAAAAACCAGACCATAAAATACTAACAGAAATGATCTTTTCTAATTCAGAAAAAAAAAAAATCACTTTAAAAAACAGGATATAGATTCTGATTTGAGGGTGGTGGGTTGCCAGCAATGAGACAGTTATTTCACTTTGGCCTAGGTAATGAAGGAATAGTGGCTATAAAAGCAGTGATCAGGGAAGGTTTTGTGAATTAACGAAGTGAAAAGTGAGGTTAGAGAAACCAATTAGGAAGCTATAGTAATAGTCCAGACTTACATTAATAAGATACCAGCTAGGTTAGACAGATTATAAGAAAAGCATCAACTGGAAGGTCATTTCATGGAGGAAATCACTGATTTTTGACCAGCTATCAGGTAGGAAGAGGTTGAAGAAGAAAGTAATAAGCCCTTGATAAATGTCAAGGTGTCTGTTTATCCTATGAAATTAGGAAATTGTCATTAAGAAATGGGACAAATGGCAGGAGGAACCATTCTTCTAGAAAGGGAAGATTAATGTGTATCTGGAGTTGAATTTGAAGGGTTAGAGGGACATCCAGAAGGAAATGTTTTGTAGTCTGGGGGGTCTTCTGCAATAGAGGCAAAGTTTACTTAAAAAAAAAAGTATGTCTAAAATAGTGGCAGTAAGTGGGATTGGGGACTCTCTAAACTCTTGAGATGCTTGGACATCTCGTATCTTGGTTCTTACTTTCATCCCTCACAGGCTTGACATGTAATCTCAACTGGAACCTGAGAGTAGAGCTTGAAGAATGGTAGAAATGGGCAGTAATAAAACAGTAGCCACAACATTATTTAAATGTCACTATCATTTACAAAAGTCATTATTATACAGTGACGTAGATAACACAGTTTTATATGCTTTGCATCATTATTCTCCTCCTTTTACATGGATGGTGAAACTCAGTAGAATAACAATTCAAGCCCAGGTATTTAGCCTCAAATTTCTTTTCTTTTTTTTGAGACTAGGTCTCGCTATTTTTGCCCATGGAACTGCAGGCTCTTGTTGCCCAGGGTACCACAGACTCAAGGCAACCCCCAGCCTCAGCTTCCCAGGTAGCTGGGATTACAGGTGCACGCCTCCACGCCCAGCTATTTTTTTGGAACTAGGTCTCCCTATAGGCCCCAGACGGGACTTGAACCGCGACCCCTAGCCCCGATTGCTTCATAGGCTGAAGCTTACAGGCACGAGCCACTGTGCCTGGCCGTCAAATTTCATTTCTTATATCTCCGCTCTTTCATCTGTAGGGTGTGAATTTTCCAAGAAGGGAAAGAATAGCACATCAACGGCACCTGGGGCTATAGGAACACCTACATAATTAAACTGGAAGAGAGTGCCAAGGAAGCTACAGTATCACAGTCACTCTCCTGCCCCCTGACCCTAATAGGACCTGATATTTGCCTAAACCAGAGAATGTTGAATGTTCGTTTAATTGAAAGACGGGAAATTCTAATATGTCCATAAATAACTTGAGGTGCTTTGGAAGTAAATTGGCCAATTTGGTTGCAGCAGTTAGTGTGGTGTGGTGATTAGTTAGTCTCTGATTGATTCTGGCTTCTTTCATTTGAAAGCAATGAAGTAAAAGCATGTGACTTAGACCCATGAGGGAAGGACTTGTCTCAATTTAATTACATAAAAAAAATTTTTTTTGTCAAGTCATTAGGTTTGCTTACTTTAGGAAGCACATGATAACTCACTTCCATTTTATGCTAGCTGGTAGAGATTCTGAGAGGACCTGCCTTAATGGGTAGAAAACCAAAAGTCTTTTAATTCACATCTCAAATGACAATCATTTTATGTGATTTAAATTACGTAGCTAACATTTAATAGCATAAACACAAAATGCAAGTTCAACAGTTGCTAGACTGGTGCAGGCTAAGAACCTGTAAGCGCCTTTGCACTGCAGTGCTTGGATCATAGGGGGGAGTCAGGAAACAGGTATGAATGAATGGATGGATGGAGGGAGGGAGGGAGGGAGGGAGGGAGGGAGGGATGGATGGATGGATCGATCGATCGATCTTCCCGAGTCATTTGGAGCTGTGTGGAACAATTGCCTCACTAGTGAGTGAGTGGGTGGTTTCAGGAAAAGTTTCAGTGTGTGGCTTTGTAGTAGTGAGGGATGGAATGGAGGCACGTGGGAAGTTTCCTCTCTCTGAGTAGTGACTCCACAGAGAAGGGACATTTCCAAAACCAGTAAGCTGGTGTCACTTGAATCCCAGTCATATGATCTCTCCTTCTAAAAACAAACTGAAAAACAACCGACTGCTGAGAAAGTCTCTGGAATAAGTGAGGAAGCTCATGAAAGTAGATTTCCTACTGGGGGCCTGGATCTTACCCAGAGCAGTTACTTTATAAGTGTTCTGTAGGATGCTCTCCACCACCCCTTGCTCCTCCTCCTCACTGCTTGTATTCTAAATTCATCCTCTCTGGCTCATCGCTGGCTTTTGCTTACCCAGTCTGGCCTTGCCTTCTGGCCTTGTGCCATTGGTAATTTTTAGCCCTGGTGGAAAGTACACCCTCTTGGAGGTAAAGCCAACTCTGAGGTTCTGGTTCTGACTCTAGAGGAGCTGGGGCTGTCACCTGGCCCTGCCTGTGTTTCCTGGTGTGCATTTCTGTGTTACTGTTTTACCCTTAGCCCATTGCTCCAAGCACCTATTGCAGCCTGGCTGGGGTTTAGGACTTATTCAGGGGAACTGTGGGGGATAGGAATATCAGTGATTTGGAAGAAGCTCCAGGTCCTGCCTTAGAGTTACTTACCTCATATAGACGACCTAATAATGATAGGTGATTCTGGAACAGGGAGATGATTTATGTCACAAAAGGATTTACCACCAAGTTTCTCTAAGCAGTAAACTTGTTTTTCAAAATAAAATTTGATTTTCACACTGTAAGTAGTAGCCAGCTATTTGTATCAGAAAAAGTCTTTTGAGATTTTCTAGGCAAACTTACTTGTTTCAGAAATGAACAAACTTTGGGAGATTCTACAAGTCAAAGTTGTGCTGTGCTGAGTAGCTGACGCTCAGATTATATGAAAGGAATTGAAGTGAAGGGGAGCTGACATTGTGTGAGAGAAAGTCTCAGTCCCTCCCTGGAGTAACATTTCTCAGGGGTTTTTCAGGGGAGCAAGGAAAAAAATGCTTCTTCCCCAGGAATGCCTGCTAGGCTGCAAAGTTCCTGCCTCACTGCCGTTTTTACATTAGTCCTTTTAGACTGAACCCAGAACAAGATAGTAACAATCTCAGCATTTGAGACTTTGCAAGGCACATTTATGTGATAGACAACCTAATTTATAGGATACGAAGGACTGAATACAACTTTATTAAATTCAGCATATCGCCCAATGTGAAGTCAGCAAAACATCAGTGGAGTTTCTTCAGGAAAGCTGAATTATTATTGATCATGTAGAAGGAACTTGTGAAGTCTATTTATTCATCATTTATTAACTGCAGATTAAACTATGATAACTTGAGGGGAAGCCACAGTGACAAGAATAGAGTGGTGCTCTGGGAGCTCTGAAGAGTGCTTATTTCTAGCTTTTGGATCTAGAGAATCAGACGATTTGTGAAAACAGGATTTTTTGTTGTTTTAAAGAACACTTCAGCCCCTCTTATGGTCAGAGATAAAAAGGAGAATATTCTTTTGGGCTATTAAAAATTATTCATTAAACTCTAGGTTAATAGCAATACAATGTTTTCACTGTACTTCTTTCTAGTCTTTAAAGCAGTTTTCCAAAGAGCAGAACTATCTTCTGCCTTCTTTTATTATCAGCCGCTCTGCGCATTGTGTACCTAGGCCAGGCTGTAGACCCAGTGAGGGAAGGCCCCTGTTTGAAGATGCCTTGCTGGGAAGTGAGCAGACTTAGTGAAGTGGGGGAGAACACAGAATCTGAGTATGGTTACTTATATTTTGAGACCGAAGCATATCCCTGTGCAGTGGGGAAAAGAGCTGCTTAGAGAGGGAAAACTGAAGATTAAAATGAAGTAAAATTTGTTGAGCAAGTCCCCTGGGGAAAAGGGGCTACTGTACCCAGAGCACTAGTGCAAGATGAAATTTGAACGGAGCAAAGGACAAAACTACCACTTTAATGGATTCTGTTGTTACCCCCACAACCACCATTTATTGCTTTCCTGCCTTTTATCACTCTGTTGAGCCCTGTTCATATCACTGGGGCTGAGCAATGTGGTGGGACCGAGGAGGGCTTGGTAAGATCTGAGGAAAGCAAAATTGAGTTTCCTTTTTGTTGGTTTTGTTTTCTTTGGGCAAAAGCAACTGAGGTCATCTGCTGGGATCAGGTGGTATAGAGGGCACTGTGGCATGATTTTTAAAATAACTATTGTGCCATAGTAGTGATCTGAGGGCACGTACGAAGATAGCTGAGCAGTGCTATCCTCATTAGCTGAAGATCCAGTTCCTGCCAGAGGAGGCAACCCTCTGACTTCAGTTGTTTTAGCAGCCCTCAAGCAACTTGCCAGTTTAAGCAGAGGGCTTTTGTTTTTAAGCAGGAGCTGTGTTTTGTGGAGCAGATAGAAGTCGTGGAGTAGGGGACTCTAGGATATTGGTAGCAGAGTGGTTATCATCTCGTTGCTTAGAGAATGAAGTGAATCCAGAAGAGGACAGATAGGTGGAAAGTGGGAGCTGGATGTGTCAGTGAAGTTGAAATACAGATGCTCCGGAAGATAAGGAAAGATAGAAATGCAGATCATTTACCAAGCAAAGTGACTTGGAGCAGAAGGTTAGTAACAAGTAGTAGCAAAGGAGAAATATAGTTGTTTGCTACAAACCTCAGAAATGGAAGAATTTTGTGTAAAGTTGTAGGAATAATGACTCTGAAGTCGCATTGAGACAGATCATCTGTTTCTCTTCTTGGTCCCACTGGGTGCAGAAGAATGATTTTGTGGCAGAACTGCGTTGCCCAGAAACCAAATTTCTCAAAAGAGTGTCAGGTTTCAGCTAGGGGGCAGGAGGTCAGAACCATATTTTAGACCTGCTTTCCACACTCTGCCTAAAAGCAGGAGTTTTAATAGTTTGGGAATGAGGGGAGTTCTGACCAAGTGGAATGACTTCCACAAAGTACTGGTTTTTTGGGCCACGATTTCAGGAACAGGACTAACTGCTCTTGCATCAAAAGCCCATGTGACTAGAGTTTCTTCAACTATTCAGAATCAGATCAGACTAGTGTTAGTCTGTGAGAGACTGAAGGAGACTTTGAAAGGTTTCTTGCTTAAAACTCAAGGACTCAATGATTCTTGAGTTATTCTGTTACTGCATAGTCTGAAATTCATCTTTCCTTCTGCAGTGACAGCAGGTAATACTCAGAAGCATACTCATTTGAAAGAGTCTGGAAGTACTCAGATTGTTGTTTGTAAGTGTGTTTTTGTATTTTCAGTGGTTCAGAATTCCTTTTACATTGTTAGTACATGACTCCAAACATTTATGAAAGAAGCCTACAAATAGCTGAAACAAAAAGAACTTCACAATTCTTTTTGCCTCTTCTTAACGTGATCCATGTACAGCACAACCCTGAGTACAAAACCAGATGTAAACTGCCTCAAAGATGATTGCCTCATCACCCTTTTACCACAGAAACCTAAGCAAGGTTCTGGGGCCCCTAGCAAAAGAGGGTCTGTGACTCAGGGTGTGGGATGCTCTGCTGCTAGCGCAGTACTTTCTAAAATTTTTGTAATTGATTTTGCCACAGAAAATGAGAAACTTTGCTTGATCACATTCGCAGAACCCAGTGTGGGTATGTGGGAATTGTTTTTGAACTTGTAACATCGTCTTTTCTCTCAGCTAGAGAGTTTACATGGAGTGGTATAACAGAAACTTATTTAAACCTAAAACTGTTGCCAATTCTCTTTCTAAAAAGAGATGGTATAATTCATATCCACAGGGGGAAAATACATTCCATTTGCTTCACCATTCTGATGGTGAAGAGAGAGTAAAAGTTCAAAACTTCTTTCTTATTTCTCAATGCTGGTCAGGGATGGAACTTGAAATGGCGGGTTCAGAGTTAGACTGACCCAGCTGTGGGTCATTGGATGTCAGAGGAGGTGGAGAGCTTAGTTGCTCTGAAATATAATTTAGTTTCCTGAGCAAAAAAAGAAACCCCTCCCTAATGTGAGAAGGTTTGGTTTGAAGATGGTAAGCAAGCCAAGCATCATGGTAATAAAAAACCTTTCTGTCTCTTCATAATTTTAGGCAAGTATGGTGAACACAGTGGGTTTTTTTTTTTCTTTTTTTTTGCCTGTGGAACCGCAGGATCTTGTTGCCTGGGGTACCACAGACTCAAGCAATCCCCAGCCTCAGCTTCCCAGGTAGCTAGGATTACAGGCGTATGCCACCATGCTCAGCTATTTTTTTGGAACTAGGTCTCGCTATGGGCCCCAGGCAGGACTCAAACCGCAACCCCTAGCCCTTTCTGCCTCATAGGCTGAAGCTTACAGGCACAAGCCACCATGTCCGGCCGAACACAGTGTTTTGATGTGTTTATTTGTATGTGTTTGTTTAAAGGAAGCTCAGTCCCACATCTGGGGCAGTCCAATATAGAAGGAAGGCAGTAGGCTTAGGAGGCCTAGGAGGTGAGATATGAATGAGATCAAAAGTCCAGTAGGAGTTGAAATCAAAGCCAAAAGGGACTTACCATTAACTCCTGAGAGTTTTCAGAAATTGTTGGCTTGTTATTGAATAGCTTATGGAATCTGGGAGGGGGCTATATTAAAGGATTCATGAATTGGGCAGCTCCCTATCCAGCAAGTGCAAAAGTGCGTTGCCCCATCAGTTTTTAAAATAGGCGGAAGGACAGATGAACAGGTTGGCGCCTGATAGCTGACTGCTATAGTGCTGTATATAACTCGTAGTGTTGAACAGTGATTTCTTCCATTGCAACCCCAAGGTCCTTTTTTCGGAGTCTAATTCATGAATGCTCCAGGAACTATCCTGATAATTCTCTTTCTGTTCAATGAAAGCTTTTTTCAGCTCAGACACCAAAAGGTGAAATAATCCTCCCCTCCCCCCCCAAAAGGACTTACCATTCCTTTCTCCCCTGGAGTCTACATAGACCCTAAGGACACAGCCATCAGCAGTCTCCCCAGACACAGTAGCACTCAGTAGGGCCCATCATTTGAGTGTGAAGGGAGGTGGGCAGAGTCTTTCACAAAACCTTGGGACTTGAAGACTATACTCAGCAAGTTCGTAGGCAAATATAAAGAGTCAAGTGAGCACCCTAAAACAAGACAGCGTCTCTAAGCAGCTGGAATGGGAGCAGGGCAAATGTAGCTGGTCTCACACTGAACAAGCACTGTCACCTTAGGGAGGAAGGGAGGAAGACCTGGTTGATTGGAGAGCCTGTTGTGTAGTACTAACATCCAAGTTATATCAGACTTTGAAGACAGTGGAGATCGGCAGGCTTTGACTGCTCACCCTGCTGCTTTCTCTCATCTTCAGAAAGAGCTGCTTCATTTTTCTTGGGCAGACTCCTTCCTTCCCTGCTCTTAGACTGGGTTCTGGTGGGGTCATCTATTCCTTTTCTCTCGATGGACACATGACTCTGCCAATTAGAGAAGAGCAATGGACATGTGGCCTCAGATCCAGGCTAATCAGCACTCTCTGGGCTTTTATAGCCATTAAGTGAGTTCTCATTTCTTTTCCAACCTGGTTGCCAAGTCTGTAAAAGGTACCAAGCCCCGAGGCTGCTGGTGGCCATCTTGTCACCCTCACAGGGGTGCTGAAGCCAAAATAGATGAAAGCTGAGTGGTGAGAAGGAGGGAGATGGAGACACATGACATCTTTTGAATAACTGGCTCCATCCAGGCCTTAAACAACTCTCACTCTTGACATTCATTTACATGGATCAGTCTTTTCTTTTTTTCCTTATGGAAGTTTGATTTCTACTGGCTATATGTAACCAGTAGAGTCGTAGTTCATGCCATGAATTATATATCATTCTCCTTACAAAGTGTCAACCTTTTTCAACAGGTCCTTTTGTCCTAAACTGCTGAACTGTAAGTTTGCTATATGAATCAAAAAAGACTGTATATATAGATAACCTAGCATTATCCTCTCTACATAGAGAAAGCCTAGTAAATATTAACTGCAGGAAGCAAGTAATGGAAGCAGAGAAGAGAAAGGAGATGCGGTTCTGAATTAAAAGAACCCTTTAGGATATTCTTTTAGGAACACTCAGATCCTATCAGGACCCTCCCCGCTTCTGTAGCCCCTAGTGCCCTATACTTCTTCCCTGGCAACCCGTCATCATAGTTTGTAATGATATGTTTATATAATATTTTGATTAATACTTGTTCCCCTCACTCACCTGGCAATTCCATGAGGTAAGCGATTTTGCTCACTCTTCTATCCTGAGCAGTTAGTCCAATGTGTGGCATTTACTAAATACTGAGTACATTTTCTCATATAGTTACCAAGCTTGGACTGACCTCCTTTTATTTTTTTTTTTTTTGAGACTAGGTCTCGCTATGTTGCCCGGGGTAGTCCTGATCCCATGGACTCAAGTGATCCCCAGTCTCAGCCTCCCAGGTAGCTGGGTTACAGGCATGCGCCACCGCACCCAGCTGATTTTTCGAGAACCAGGTCTCCCTCTGTTGCCCAGGGTAGTCTTGAACCTGCAAACTCAAGCAATCCCAAGCCTCTTGCCTGCTAGCATGTGGACAACAGGACAACAGGCGCGTGCCACCACACCCAGCTTGACCTCCTACTTTATTGTAGTTAGATTTGTGGCAGAATTGGACAAAATCAGGGAAAGTGGTCCCCATCTTCTTACATCCCCTGTGTTACCCACACCCCCTACTAGCTGCTCCCAACTACAGAGAATTTTGTCCTAAGGAGATAGTTCATTTTAGTTTGTAAAACTGTTTATAAAACCTAGGCCGCGCATGGTGGCTCATGCCTGTAAGCTTCAGCCTATGAAGCAGCTGGAGCTAGGGATCGCGGTTCAAGTCCCACCTGGGGCCCGTAGCAAGACCTAGTTCCAAAAAAATAGCTGGGAAAGGTACAGGATGCTGGAAGCTTCACTTTCTTTCTTTCTTTCTTTTTTTTTTTTTTTTTTT
>PVHY01006952.1:0-20406 GCA_004024945.1 Uropsilus gracilis | reverse complement strand
CGGGACTCAAACCGCGATCCCTAGTCCTGGCTGCTTCATAGACTGAAGCTTACAGGCACAAGCCACCGTGCCCAGCCCCACTTTCTTTAAAAAAAATTTTTTTTTGATTGCACACATACACACACATAAAGTATTACATCTTTGTTTATCCCGATATTCTCCCATCACCTTATCATCTATGCACCTTCTTTAGCTCTTGTACCTCCCCTCCCCCGATTTTACTCTCCTTCCCCTCCTTTGATCTATGCTTTAGTTCTGTTGGCAGGTTTATATTTTTCTTGTCTGTTTGTTTTCTCTAAATCCATCATATAAGTGAGACCATCCCTTATTTCTCTGTTTCTTTCTGGCTAATTTCTGCTGATTCCTTCTAGCTCCATTCATGTTGCTGCAAATGACACGAGTTTGTCTTCTTTGATTGATGCATAATATTCCATTGTGTAGATATACCACATCTTATTCAGCCATTTATCAGTTTGGGGACATTTGGGTTGTTTCCATATCTTGGCAATTGTAAATAGTGCTGCAATAAACAAGTACAGGTGTCCTTTTTTATTGGTGATTTAGTCTCCTTTGGCTGAGGCATTGTTTTATCCCATCCCCCAGCCTGCTTTCCCTGAGGCAGGAAGAGTGTTTCCCAGGACCCTCGGGACACCCACTGGCAAGTGACGATTACAGACGTTTACCAGTCAGTAAAACTGCCAAAGACTTTTGTGCTGTAATAATCCTTTTCCTGTTTAAAACTCTGGGGATTTTCTACTGTTGCCAATAGTTTTTCAAGTCAGCAATTACAGTGTAGATTATGTAATGGCTGGCTATTAAAAATAGAAAAGATCAGAGTTTGCCTCTATTTTAACCAAGTCGAAACAGAGTGAACGTAGGGAAAGGAGAGGGAAGGACCCGAGGAGAAGGGGGAAGAGAGATTACATGACAGGAAACTGAGATGGCATCATGTGAATGAACAATCCAGCCCATAATTAGGCTGCCCTTTCCTGCCGTTCTTGGCCCAAGAGTCTGTACTACCTCAGCTGTCTCCAGGGAGGGAGCCTTGTGGGTAATTTGGAGGACTAGGATTCGAAACCTTGTTGGGTAGTACTCAGTTCAGCCTTGGGATGTTGGCCTGCCTCTGACAAAACTACTGAGAGGGAGGGGGTTGAATTTGATCCCCTAGCCCCCAAGTCCAGTCTTTGGCATCTTGCTTTCTAAGGTGCTCAGCTTGTTTCTCTTGTTACAATGGTAGAGTCAAGGGGTGGTTTATGGGGGAATCTTTAACACCCCAAATCCATTAGCCTTTTGGCCAAAGCTACCCCAAGTATATATTAATTGTAATGAAAAGGTGGGTATCCACAATGAAAATACAGCTTTGTTTTCCAGCCATCCCAATCTGGGTAGGTTCATTATCAGTTCAGCAGCTAAAGAATGTGGAGCCCTTATGGCATCATCTTCACAGAATTTTTAATAGTGAACAGGGGGAAACAGCCAGCAGAAAAACAGCCACTTGAGCTACCTCTTCCCTCGGGTGCTCTATTATCCCTCCCTCCTAGGCCCAGGTGCGCTCACCTACACAGGTGCATGCCCATTGGGCCAGGTGTGTACAGTCATGGGGAGGCGTGCATAACACAGGTGCTGGTCACAGAGGCCAGTGGCAGAAGGCTGTGACAAACTGATAATTCTTTACCCTCCCACCCCACCCCCCAGCTTTAATATGTGCACTCTTAACCCTCCTACTTTACTCCTGTTCCCACAGATGGTCACTTCTAAGTCTCCCTCATCTAGGAATTCCAGAGCTGCCACTGATTTCTTCTTGTGTGACTTCTCACTAATTCCCCCAGACATGTATCTTGAGTTATGATGTCTTTGTGGTTTTCTGGAGACCTATTGACTAACTTTTAGGAGCCTCTAATGGCAAAAATTTAGGTGACAGTTCTGGAATGGGAGTATTTTCGGAAGGAGGGCTTCTAATGACCTGACAGATCACATTAGAAGATACCAGGCTTCTCTTGAGGAAAAGTCAAAACAAGCTAAGCACCAAACTGAAGCACACAACTTTGGGCAGGAGGGAAAGGGGGAGAATGGAGGGACGGGTGGGGGGTAAATCCTTGGGATTACAATGATGTGAAATTTATATATAAATGAATTTTTCAAAAATGATACCAGGCTTCTTATGTGGCCTGCAAGGCCCTGATCCTAGATATAGAGGCACCCATGAGGGAGGTTTCGGGTTAATAACAAAACCTCCTGCCTACATACCTATGGGCGGTTAACTTACATAGAGCCTGTGCTGAATGCCCCTGTTTCACAGGTCTCAAGTGGCAGGGAATAGTGGCTCTTCAGAAGCAGTCATCACTAATTTCCAAAGATTGAACACAATTAAGTTAGGTGGGGTTAGGGAGAGACACCTGGAAGTCTAACTCATCATTGGAATCAGTTAGCAAGCCATCTCCTTACTGTTCCTTCCATCCACTCCCGCACCTATCTCATCACACTTTAGTCTCAAAACCTAACTCTGTACTGGGGTGAAGGAGAGTGTCTACAGCTTAGAACTGTGCTTGTCCCACGTTAGCCATTTTCACCCAGCACTGCCCAAACTAGTGGAATTTCAAAAGAAGGAAGAGAATTCTAATTTGGGGATTTTAGGCATTGGTTGATCAGATAACATGGGGAATCTGGGGACATTTCTTAGGTTCTTTCAAATCATAACTGACTTGGATAGGGAAGTGCCTACATTGTGGCACCTCTTTCCTTTCTCTTGTAGGTTTTCAGTCTCTGAGGTTGGATTCCTAGTCACATTCTCACTAGAGGCTGACTTTGGTAAGGATTGTCAAACGTGGGATGTTTCAGATTTTCATTCTTTTTCACTATACTGTGTTCCTCAGTGTGCTAAGACATGCCTGGTGAAGTGTCGTGACCTTGGTGTTGTCAGTGACACTGCAGTATCAGTTTTCTATTATCTGGCCATGGTAGTTATCACTCTATACCAGCTAATCAACAGAAATTGGAGGTCACAATATCTGCCCTTCACTTCTCATCTAACCCCTGAGGCTTTGAGCAAGGTAAGGAGTCTTCTGAAGCACCTAGTTTAGGGGCTACTAGGGAATAGAATCAATCTAGGACTAAATTATTAGCATGGTCCATAAAGGAACCCTTTCTACCCACTCTGTTGTTCTACCCACTCATCCCCTCATCCTCCTTCCCCACACCACAATGGATCGGATCATAAGGACATATTACAACTTAACCATAGCAATCTTGGGTATATTGGTCATCCCATTATTTTCTTGAGGGAGATCATCCTTTGTATCATTAAGAAATTTAATGGCTTTCTACCCACCAACACACACATGTATGCATGCTTGCACATGTATACATTGCAGTGGTGGTTCTTTTAGTATCTGTTGCTTAAGGTAATATGAGTGGTTACAGACTTGTATGGACAGAGTAACACATTTATTAAATATACCTAATTTGTACTCACCCAACCTTATTGAAAAACTTGAGACATAGTATTGTTTAGAAATGTGGCACATTAATTTGGGCCACCAATAGCTTAAAATACAAATAAATGGTGACTATCTTGCATCAGCTCCAGTACCAAGGTTCAGAGCTAAACAACTCTCTACCTTTATTACACACAACACCACTCCCCTCAGACCTCTTCTCTGTTCCATTCTTATAACAGACTGGGGGATGGGCTGAGACAGGTTAGGGTGAGGCCCCAGGACTCCATCGATATGCTTCAAATTCTCTGACCAGAAATACCCCAAGGTAGAAGAGGGGGAGAGCCAGGATGTGGGGAGAGGTGATGCAGCATCTCTTGCAATTCCAGCTACTCCTGGAACTACTCTGCCTTCCACCAGAAAGTGGGAAAGGAGAGGGAGGAAGAAAAGGAGGAAGGAGAGAGGGAGTGAGGAAAGGAGAAAAGGGTGTCAGGGAGGAAGAGCAGACTGGACTGAGCCTTGGACTGGGTGGAGCCACATTGACAAAGTGTCTCTGTGCCACCTGGGACACAGATTGACAGTGTCTCTGTGCCCACCTGGGTCAGGCAGAGCAGCATACTTGAGGTGCCAGAGCTGTGGGGAAGCAGAGATGTCTTGAAGACCTTGAACAGCCTGAGGGTAATTTGACTCCAGGCCCAGTAGGTTGCTGAACAAGGGGCAGCCCTTCTGTACCCTCAGCGCCCTTTCCCCTTCCCAACTGGCCCAGGCTGCAAAGACCCTCTTTTGGCACGAAAAGCAACTGAGGAATGAACTTAACACTGTGCTGAGGTTTTTGCATTTTAAGAGAAGACCCTCTACCACTATTCGAAGTATTGCTAAACCTATTGCTTCTCCTGTAGTTAATTTTAGTAATAAAAAAAAATTCCAAAATTGAAGTTTAAAAAAATAAACATGAAAATTTTCAGTCTTTCTAGATCTCGGTTTATCATCTCTTTTTCATTCCTAGTATCATTTTTTTTCTTTTTTTTTCATTCCTAGTATCATTTATGCCTTTTTTTCATGACTAGTTTTGCTGCAGGTCCATTTTCTCTTAAGAAGCAGTTTTTTAAACTTTTCATTATTTCTTTGTATTTCATTAAATTTTCCTTTTTAATTATTATTTAAAATTAAAAAAAAAATTTTTTTAAGAGACTAGGTCTCACTATGTTGCCCAGGGTAGTCTCGAACCTGTGAACTGAAGTGATCCCCAGCCTCAGCCTCCCAGGTAACTGGGATTATAGGCATGTGCCACTACACCTGGCTATTCCTTTTTAATTATTGTTTTTTAAATAATTCATTTATATATATTTCACATCTTTGTATCCCCCAGGGTTCAACCACCATCTCCCCTCCCTGACCACTCCCACCCACTCCCCCAACTCAGTTGTGTACTTTAGTTTGTTGTTAGCTTGCTTTCACTTTTCCTCCTGGCCTTTTTATTTTTGTTTTTCCTATTTCCCCTATATTAGTGAAACCATTTGGTTTCTGTCTTTTTCTTTCTGACTTGTTTCTGCTAATATGATTTTTTCTAGGTTCACCCATGTTATTTCAGATTCATCAAATTTGTCATTTTTAATTGATGAGTACTATTCCGTTGTGTATGTATCTTACATCTCTTTAAGCCATTCATCTGTTTTGGGACATTTGGGTTGTTTCCATGTCCTTGCAATTATAAATAGTGCTGCAGTAATCATCCGAGTACAGGTGTCCCTTTGTATAAATATTGAGGTCCTTTTTATTTTAAACTAGTTTTGTGATTGAAAAGTAACACAAAGCATTAGTTTCCCTTACAAACTATTATAAAAACAATAGCAACCTAAAAGAATGGACTAACAAAACCAGAAACCTGTGTGGCTCACAAACATGAAAAGCTCTTGCTTGCAAGTGAAACAGTGTGGATTGCCAGGCTTCCATCAGGAGGAGTCATTTCTGGGCAAAAGCCCAGTGAGGGAACCCTGGGTTACAAGCCGGAGGCCACGCTATTCCCAGCCTTTCTTTTAGTTACTGCTATTAGCACAGACTTCTGTTTCCTCCCCATGTGAATCATGACTAATAAAAGAATGACCCAACCTGCCTTACCTCAATTCAAACACTGACTGAAGGAGATAAGACACCTGAGCTCCCACTCAGGCCAATGCCCCCCCCCCCCCCCCCCCCCCCCCCCCCCCCCCCCCGCAGATGGCAGTGCGGGGGTGGGGGGGTGGGGGGGTGAGGGGATTTCACATCAATCCAGTCTGCCCTGCCAGGGCTGCCTAGCAGGCCCTGGCCTTTGAAGGGACATTGTTTTAAAGGGAAGAGATGGTCTTACTCTCTCTTTAACTCCCTGAACCTGCCATTTTATCTCTTCTTCAGCTCCTTTCTGTTTTTGAAATTTTGTTGTTCTATATTCTGTGTTGGAGTGATTGGGAGGGGTAGGCATGCTGGAGACAAACCCCAAGAACTAGGTGAGGGGAATGGGTGTGATCTGTGTCAAGAGTTCACAAATGTTTTGGTGTCAGGACCCTTTGACCCCTTAGAAATTGAGACTTCAGAAAACTTATTGATGTGGGTTAATAGCCATAGATATTTATCAGGGTGTAGATAGGAAACATTGGAAATGAAAACTTTGCAAGTATTACATTTATTATATATTTTAAAATGACAGTAGTGAATCCATCATGTTAATATAGTTTTTTTAATAAAAGCTGGTATTTTATTAAAGACTTTGATAATTATGTAACTTTTTTGATGTATCACCAAAACTGGATAAATGTCAGATTTTGAAAGATTAGTTGCAATGTGGTATCTGAAACCGTATCATTGAAAATGTCATACTTTGTTTTATTAAGCTCTATTGGTTGGTCTAGCCCTTTGAAAGAATCTTTTATTCTTGTCCCATTTTGTAACATTGCACCATCATTTAGAAAATAGTGACTCAGTTGTGCAGCTCTTTCAGATGTAGATGCATTTCTGTCTACAATATCAAAATCTCACATTTGATACTATTATTATTGATTTTCCTGGTGATGTCCTTAGGGTATTAAGAAACTGGTAGATACATGGTATGGGTAAATTTTCTAAAATTGTAATTTTCACTTGACAGTTTGAATTTTTATCTTTGGCAAAAAATACTATCAGTTGTTTTCCTTGACATGTCAAGCTCACTTCATTCATTTTTTGAGGAAAAAATGTCTGCCAAATACCTAAGTTTGAATAATCATAGTTTGTCAGTCTTTTTGATAGAAATGATTTTCCAGGAAGAAAGCTGGTAGTACAGTCACAGACTGTAAATGCATCCAGTATTTCAGTACACAGCAGGAGAGTCAAGTTTTAATTAAGTTATTATTCCATCATGGACATTCTCATGTGAAGCTGGCCTTTCATTAAACAGAAAGTGCATGGGGATAAAGAATATGACTTGTTGATTTGTGTTATGAGCTCACCAACTTTACCTGTTGTAGCTGTACCCATTTGTAGTCAACAAGATGAATACTGCAAAAATATTTTGGTATTATTATGAAAATGTTTCTGGCCACTCAGATCACCCTAGAATGCTCTGGGGGAACCACAGAAGTCTATAAATTGTCATTTGAGAACCACTGATTTACACGACTTTGGGCAATAATTACTTATCACCTCCCTTATCACCTCAGTTTTCTCAACTATAAGGGACCTGGGTAGATTCTTAGTTTCTTCACACACTGGGACCCTGTTTGCTAGTCCTTAAAGCCACTTCTTCACTAGCGCTGTGACATGCTCTTTTCTTCCTTGCTTGCTGCTTCTTTTCCTTCCATAGAATCTCTTTATCCCTCCTTTCTTAGGTGGGTGTCCCCCTTTCACCTCCTCCTTAGCTCTATGGTTTTCAGTCATCATCTGCAGGTTGATAGCTCCTACGTCTCTATGTACAGTACAAATGTCGTCCTGAGCTCCAGTCCCATGATTCCGCTGCCCCAAGACCTCTTCACCTCTATGCCCTACAGGTGTGTCTCAGTCAGCATGTTTCTTCTTATTTCATCATCTTCCCCCACACATCACCTCCTCTTCCAGAATGACCAGTATCGAATAATCCATCATCTACTTTGACTAATTTAAACAGAAACTCAACAGTCCTCCTCCCTTTACCTGAGTCTCTCACTTCCCTCATCTGATCCTTCAGGCCTTACCAGTTCTGTCCCCCAAATCGTTCCCCAACCTCTGCCTGCTCCTCAGCTCCACCACTAGTGTCTCAGGTAAGTCCCTCATCACTTCTGACCCAAGTTATTGAAATACTCTTCTCCATGTTCTCTTAGTCTCCTCTCCCAGCCTCCTCCAGCGCATATTGTGTAATTTAGCCTGGAAACCACAAAAGTTACCTTCTTACATGTTGCCATTTTTCATTAAAAAAGTACATATTAAGTACTTATCTTGCTGGTCTCTTCAGGATGCAGGGGTACAACACGGAACACAAAACATGATTCTAGCACTTACCAGTCTACAAGGGAAGGGAAAAAGTGCAAGGCATAGGTAATCAAGGAACAGTTTTGAGGGGGAGAAATGAGGGTGCAGATGCTTGGATCCCTGCTTGGGATCCCCTAGAAGTCTTAACTGAGGCTAGTTGAGTCTGACAGTTGTCAGATAAACTTTCCTGGAGGAAGTAACAATGTGAGACTGTATACTGAGGAATGGTAGGAGTGTGGTAGTAAAGTTTCCTGAGTAATTTGATCATCTCATTTCCCTGCTTAAAGCCCTGAGCTTCACCACTGCCTGCAGGATAAAGTCCAAATCCATTACCTTGAAACACAAACTTTGTGGCTTCATTTACCACTCCCTGAGCTGCTTTCAGTTCCCCCCAGTCCCTGTTCACTTCCTCACAGTTCTATTTCATTGCATGTGCAGCTCCTTATACCCTCCGCCCTTCCCTCCTATTCTGAATTGCCAACATTAGCTGACTCTGGAGGCCTCCCATAACCCCTCCCACATAGACTTGGTGGCTCTCTCTCCATTGCTTTCCACCTGTGCACACACCTGAACTCCTTTTTGCACTCATCACATCATTAGCTTTCATCCATGTGTGTCTCTGACTCTTGTTCCTGCCTGCCAGTCCAGGATCCCAAGTCCTGCTTACTCTACACCCTCACTGCTCTAGCATTTGGGTGTCCCCAGGATGTCCCCAGGATCTCCCATGTGCTGGTGGATAAGGTTAGACTGTCTCCACCCTCTAGTCCCCTAGCTATCCTTTCCCCTTCTCCAGCCCTGCAAACTCCCTTTGCCCTCACCACACCCCATAGAACTATCAGTTTTGCTGGACATTGCCACACCCATCAAGCACACTGCACCTGCCAGAAGTCACTGACACTCCTGTTGGCAGAAGATCAGCAGGGCTGTTGGACTGTGGGTGCCCCCATTGCTTTATACTGTGGGATTTGGCCCTGTGGATATGTTTAAGTCACAAATGGCACTCTAACTCAGTCACCCTTCTACTGTGCAAAACTTTGTTTTCATATCAGCCCATTGTGCTTCTCTCTTCCTTTTGAATTCTTTGCCAGCCATCCTTACCACCTCTCATACAAGTAGGCCTGCATCCACCTTCCAGGCTGAAGGCAAAAGATGTATCAGTATTTATTTATTTATTTAAAATAACAGGTTACTTAAGCAATACTGAATGCAGCTTCATTAAAAAAACATTCCAGGCAGTTTGGAAATACACAGGATAAAATATTAAAATATTCCATTTCACCCTACCTTAGTGGTAGGCACTGGTATTTGGTGGAAATGTTAGACCCTTTTCTTGGCACTTACACATATATGTGACTAGAATAACGTTTGAGAAATGCATCTCTTTTTCTTTCGGGTTTCCCCCTTTCCCACTCCCCACTGATGGAGCTCCTTTCCTTTTAAGACCACTCCCCAGGTTAGAAATGAAATCAGTCTTTAGATGTTCCTGGCCTCTTTGTGCCAAAATGTTTAAGCACTTAGGAAGATTTTTGGACTTGTAGAACAGCTTGTTGAAGGAAAAAGATTCATTTGCACAGACTAAATGCCTTGAAACAAAAGGGAAGAAAGATTTTACCTGGAGTGGGAGGATCTTCAACTCCTTGCAGCCCTCCTCTCTCCAGACTGTCTGGGGGCAGGGAAGATGATCTGGAGAGCTTCATTTTGGTTTCTAGAAGCTTCCCCAGGCCCCAGACAGGCAGGAGTTAGATTGCAGAGTGGTGACTGCATGCTGTGGCCAAGTTATGAGAACACAACCTGGCCCCAAGTGGCACAGGGCAGCAGGAGCTTTCGATTTGGCCTTACTGACTTTATCCCTTCACCTCTGTTTCTTGTCTTGCACTTTCTAGTGCTCTAGAGGACTCATACATACTCAGAATTGTTTCCTTTTACCAGGGTAGGAACTTACCATATACCTTTAGTTGACACTAAAGTTTGATTTCTTTTTTTTTTGGACTAGGTCTTGCTTTTTTTGCCTGTGGAACTGCAGGCTTACATTGCCTGGGGTACCACAGACTCAAGCAATCTCCAGCCTTAGCTTTCTGGGTAGCTGATTACAGGCGCGCGCCACCATGCCCAGCTATTTTTTTTGGAACTAGGTCTTGCTATGTGCCCCCGGCGGGACTCAAACCGTGATCCCCGGCCGTGGCTTCCTAGGCTGCCGCTTACAGGCATGCACCACATGCCCAGCCCTAAAGTTTGATTTCTTGCACACCAAGATTGGTGAACCAAGAATCATTTCTGTGGCTTATCCTGTTCATCTTCTACCACATTTGAAAAAAAAGTGACAATATATCTTGAAAATGGTTTCACAGCAATAGAGTTACCTTATTATCTTACTCTTTTTAAAAAGTGAGAATTATTTTAAAAAGTACATGCTGATAGAGGGAGATTCTAACAGAATTAAAGGAGAAAGCAAGTTTTCTGTCTGTCTGTCTATCTGTCTGTCTTTCTTTCCTTCCTAGGTCTCTCTGTGTTGCCCAGGGTAGTCACAATCCCGCGGACTCAAGCAATCCCGAGCCTCAGCCTCCCAGGTAGCTAGGATTACAGGTGCCCGCCACCATGCCCACCTGGAAAGCAAGTTTTCCATTCCCCCCTAGATGGAACTATTGCTAAGAACTTCTTAAACATTCTAGAGACTTTCTGTGTAGACATGTATTTTTTCTTTTAATTTTTTATTGATTATGTATATATATTTTATATATTGTTATATATCCCAAAGTTCTCCCACTACCATATCACCCATGAACCAATATCATGCTCTCTAGTGCTCATGCCTTCCTTGATTTTTTACCTCCCCTCCCTTGCTGAATGCTATAGTTCTGTTATCAGTGTGTTCATTTTAACTTGTTCTCCTTTTGTTTGCTTTTCTATACCTCACATATAAATGAGACTATCTGGTATTTATCTTTTACTTTCTGGTTTATTTCAGCTAGTATGATTCCTTCTAGCTCCATCCATGTTGCTACAAATGACATGAGTTTGTCTTTTTTGAATGCTGAATAATATTCCATTGTATAAATATAGTACTTTTTGATCCATTCATGAGTTTTGGGGCATTTGGGTTGTTTCCACATTCTGGCTGTTGTAAATAGTGCTGCAGTAAATGTAGGGGTGCAAGTTTCCTTTTTAAAAAAATTATTTATTTTTATTCTTTAAATCACCAACCTCGGTAAATTGTTTTTGGGATACCTCCCCCTCCCTCTGGCACCCCCTCCATTCACTCAAACCCCTCTCTTTGTTGTTTGCTAGTCTGTGTTAAGTCCATTAGTCTCTTTCTTTCCTGTGGCAGTGTCCTTTCATTGGGTGAGGGACTGTGTTCTTGGGACCAGGTGAACTGTCCTGGTAGGTTTTCAGTGTTAACCTTGTGTTGGGCAGCCAGTATATATTTATTTGTGGTCTGTCCATGTTTTCCCATTGCAAACTGTCTTCTCCAATCCCTTCTCTGTTGTTTTGCTGATTTACCTTATGGTTCTGGCGTCAGGTTTAAGGGGTCTCACCCCCTGCCAGTATTGTTAAGAGGTTTCTCTGTGAACACAGACATCTGAA
This sequence comes from Uropsilus gracilis, assembly GCA_004024945.1. Taxonomy (NCBI): domain Eukaryota; kingdom Metazoa; phylum Chordata; class Mammalia; order Eulipotyphla; family Talpidae; genus Uropsilus; species Uropsilus gracilis. Next base: position 8,935 of record PVHY01006952.1, on the reverse strand, counting down.
TGGCCGTTGTAGATCATCACCTCTGCCTCAATTTGCAGCTTTGCTGTGGGGCTGATGCCTTCACTCTTTGGTCTTCCTCTTCTCTCCCGTGGGGTGGGGAGGGGTGCAGGTTTCCTCTTGAATTAGTGTTTTGGGGTCTTTTGGGCAGATTCTCAGAAGTGGAATCACTTCTGAGTGGATCAAATGGTTGTCCCATTTTTAGTAATTTGAGAATCTTCCAAACAGATTTCCGTTATGTTTTTGATATGGGCCATTCTTACGGGTAAGAGGTACTATCTCATTGTGGTTTTGATTAGCATTTCCCTGATTTGGTTTGTATTTCATATATATGTTGGCCATTTGTACTTCCTCTTTGGAGAAGTGTCTTTTAAGCTCTTTGGCCCGTTTTTTTGACTGCTATTTGTTTCTGTTGAGTCATGTGAGTTCTTTGTATATCTTTGATAGCAGTCCCTTATCAGTTGTATAGAGTACAAAATTTTTTCACAACCAGTTGGTTGTCTCTTTGTTTTGATAATTGTCTCTTTTGTTGTATGGAAGATTTTAGTTAGATGTAGTTCCCATCTGTTTATATCTTGGCATATATGTATTTTTTCTTCTTTTTTTTTAGAGACTAGGTCTTACTGTGTTGCCCAGAGTACTCTCGAACCCGTGGACTCAAGTGATTCCTAACCTCTGCCTCCCAAATAACTGGGATGATAGGTGTACGCCACCATGCCCGGCGTTGACATGTATTTCTATTTAGATTTTTAATATACAAATAATCTCAAGTTATATACTTACCTGCAACTCATTCGACTCTTTTAACAAATTTATTTATTGTTAAATAAATTCTATTTAAGCAGATACAGTTCTAATTCATTTCTTTCCCTGTCTGCTCAATATTCCCTAGAGTAGATATGCCACATGGATTTAACTAACCAGTTAGCAAAAGTTTCCAGAGGTTTCGCTATTACCAATTAAGGGTATAATGAACATAGTAATAGTATGTATGGACCACAACTTGTGTTTTGCATACATATAACCCTTATGACACCAGTGAGCTAGACCCTGTTCATGCCCTTGCTTCACAAATGATGAGATTAGTAAACAAAGAAATCAGTAACATTTCCACAGTCAGATACTTCCCTGGTAAGTGATGGACCTGAAGTCCGAAGCAGGTCCAGGTCCCAGGATTGTACTCTAGATTGAATAGATGTTACGTACTTGTGCTAATGCATCCATAGAAGATTCTGTTTGTAGCAGTGGGACTCTCCACAGAGGCCAGTGTTTAATTGTTGGAGGGTATCTCCCATTGACATAGCTGATGGTATGCATTGACAGTAACATAAGTAATATTATGTAGTTAGGAAATATGAGATACTTCCCCATTTACTTTGGAATTGTAAATTTCAAGAAGGATCTGGCAATATTATGGAGATTTGACTTTCTGACTTGATTGTTTCAGGCCTAGGTGAGAAAAGCTTGAACTGCTAGTCTTCATTAGAATTCATAGTTTTCTTTGAGAAGGATAGAAGGGACAGAGAAAGAAAAACAAGGCTTTGGCTGGGCATGGTGGCCCATACCTTTAATCACAGCCATTGCGAGGCAGAAGCTAGGAATCTCTTGAGTCCTTGGGTTCCAGACCTGCCCAGGGCAACATAGTGAGACCTAGTCTCAAAAAAATAGCTTGGCATGGTGGCTATTGCCTGTAATCCTAGCTACCTGGGGAGGCTGAGGCTGGGGCTCACTTGAGTCCCTGGTAACCTGGGACGTGAACCTGCAGTTCCTCTGGCAACAAAGCAAGACTTAGTCTCAAAAAAAAAGAAAAAAAAAGAAGGAAACAAGGTTTTTGTGATGTGATATGATTGACAAGACTCACTCCTGGAAATGGGGTGGGGGGACAAGAAGGAAAGATATAAAAAGGTCTTAGAAGAGAAAGAAGGGGTTGATCAGCCATTTTGGAGGAGGATGTGAGCCCAGCTATGGCTGAAGTGGCCTGAGGCCTGTGGCCTTCAACCCAGACTGGTGAACTCATGGCCTCAGCATGCATAAGCTGAGCGTATGCGCTGCAGGAGTCTAAAGAGTTAGGAGATTTGAACTTCGTGTTGGAGCTTGCTTTATCTAGTTTGACTCAGATGCTTTTGAAAAGGCCATGAGCGAGGCCTGCGAAAATGGACCTGTTGTTGGTTCCTGTATCTTGGAGTTTTTCTCCTGCCCAGAGTTGACAGGATGCCAAAAGAAATGAAGAACATCACGTTTTGGACCACATGTTCAGAGGAAGTTGGAAATGGTGCCAAAGGAGGAAAAGAAAGATGCCATTTTAAAACACATGCTCGTGGACTCTAATTGGACATAATGTGAGGTGACCAGAGACTGATAATGAAAAGATAGCTTTGGAAATTGTGGTGGGGTGATTGGGTTTTTCAGGTTTATTTTGTAATGGGGTAACTGGGGTTTTTACATGCTTATCTTATAGTACACGTTTAGGTAATCACTTTCTTAGAAATAAATAGTTTGATCACTTTAAGAATTTGATCTGGCTTTGAAATTACATAGCAAGGCTGCAGTCCACAAGAATCCTGTTTAGGCCAAGTACGGTGGCGCATGCCTGTAAGCAGCAGTCTAGGAAGCCGCTGCTGGAAACAGGGATCGCGGTTCGAGTCCCGCCTGGAGCCCGTAGCGAGACCTAGTTCCAAAAAAAATAGCTGGGCATGGTGGCGTGCGCCTGTAATCCCAGCTACCTGGGAAGCTGAGGATGGGGATTGCTTGAGTCTGTGGTACTCTGGGCAACATGAGCCTGCGGTTCCACAGGCAAAAATAGTGAGACCTAGTCTCAAAAAAAAAAGAGAATCCTGTCTAAATTTTTTGCTCCTTCCATTTGGAAGAGGCACTAGGGTGGGCAGGCCAGCAGCGGGTATCAGAATTACAAAGGTAACTAGTGTGTGAAAGCTTAAGGGTTGATAAGGGCTTTTGCCTTTTCTGTAGCAGATAAAGAATTAAAGTTTTTTCTCTGGTTTAGGAGAGGCTGGCAGAAGGATTTTTAGTAAAAAAGCTGGCACCACCCCCCCTTCCTGATAAGAGAATCACCCCCTCTCGACTGCTCTCGCCTTTCAGGTTCATGGCCGTCACCATAATCCACTGGGTCCTCCAACAACTAAGGCTGCTCAGAGAATAATTTCTGTAGAAATGCTTTGACACCACATCTTATTGAACTCTGCCATGTCTAAAGGAAGTTTTTGCCCTTGCCTTTGACTGTGTGGGGTCTGTCTTCATGGTGAAGGACAGGAGAATGTTCAGGGGACTCTTAAGAGATGTTTCAGAAGATCCCTGTTTGTTGGTTTTTTTTTTTCCATTTAAAAATTTTTTTTCTAATGTTCATACAATATTGATTGTATTTGTATAGTTATTGGTCCCCGTAGATATGGCCCTGCCTTCCATATTGTACCCCTATACCCGCACCCTACTTTCTTCTCCCCCTCCCCCCCCTCTGGGACTCCAGTTCCTGGTGCTGCAAGTCATTGGTTGATGCTTAGCCCTCTGATCTTTTCTTTTTCTGAACCAGTATCCTTTTCCTGGGTGAAGACTTGTATTCCTGGATCACAACAGACCAGGCTGCTTGGATCTCCAGGATCCAAGGTAACTGAGGCAGGTAGTCAGTCACCTCTTATAGGATAGGTGTGTGGCCTGGTTCTCCAGGCTCCTTTATTATGGAGATTCCTATGGTGGATGAGACTTTCTCCTTTTCTCCAGACCCGTGTGTTCACCGGGGTTCCATGCCTCCTCTTTACTGGTGACTGTCTCCTCCATTCCAGTGTCTGTCACATGGTGCTGCTTCTGTGCCATATAGTTCTGGTATCTTGGACTGGGAACCCAACTCCCAGACACTGGCAGTGGAGAATTCCCCACTGGGGATAGACTTCCCCAGATGGAAGGTCCAGCTCCTCTCCTCTCTCGTGACTTGCAGTTCTGCCAAGGGGCCACAGTCACTTCTCTGCGGCTTTTCTTCCCCATTGATTGGTAGAGGAGGGAACCTCACTCACATTACATGAATCTCTGGACCAGCTCCCATTGTGTCTTTAATCCTGACAAATGCTGTTTTGTTCACTCATAGTTGGCACTGTTCTTCACATTTTATACCCATTAGCTCACATATCTCACCACAGTTCTCTGAAGCAGATTCTACCATTACCATCCCATTATTTATTTGTTTGTTTATTTGCTATTCCGTTTTATTGATGAGGAAGCTCAGGCCTGGAGCTATGCAGTGCCTAGTCCAAGTTTCCTGTTGTGGAAGTTTAGGCTTTATCTCCATATAGCCTTTCACTTGTGCTCATGGCTAGCATTCCAGGATTTCCTCCTATGCTCCTCTAAGGGACCATGGGGATTGTTGATATCTATCTGTTGTTGACATTCCAAAAGGAGAATGAGTCCTCCATTTCTTGAGTTTGAGTCCTCCATTTCTGATGGCTTTTGTATTTTTTTTTCCTCTGTGGAGGATTTCATTGAAGTGAGTACCGATTTTGTGAGCAGAGATTTTTGGACAACCCTGAAAATTTATTTCTTGAATTTGCATGAAAAAGCCCTGTCTCTTAGGCCCTTTTCTGGTTCTTGCCTAAAGGCTCAGCTGCTTAAATTGTGGATTTGCTTAGATAGAAGAGCAAACTTTATCATCAAGGACAAGGAGGAGCTGGTGAGTCAGGCTTGGGACATTGGGGCCATAAGGCTATTCTGATGAAGGCCACAGTTTGGATGAAGTGAGCGCTTATCCACTGCCAGGATGGGAAGTTGTAAAAGGGGTGAGGGTGGCAGAAGTGAGAAAAGGATCGCTTGGATCAAAGCCAACTTGCACCAGAGGAAATGCTTATTGGATCATTAATTATAGGATGCCATGGGATTGGCTTTGCCCCTGGGTGTGGGGGCAGTAATCTATGCTTTAAACAAACAGCCCCGTCACTCAGCAATAATTAACAGCAACAATAGACATCTCCACAGGACCAGATTGACAGGTGCCCCACAACACACAGCTGCAAGCCTGGCCTAGAACTGGACTTGGATGTCACAGCTGTACAGCCAGCCAACCCCATGCCTGAACATCCCACAGGGACCTGGCTCAGAAGTGACACATTGTTTCTTGAGTCGTTTGCTGAGAACTTGCTGTGTATTAGGCACTGAGAGGAACACAGTGGGAAAAGAAGTCACAGACCTTCCCAGTAGTTTCAAGAATTGAGGAGACCAGATTAAGTTTGAAAAGTTAAACAGTAGCACAGGAAATAGCATATATGTCACATGTGAGGGATATGAATGCTTACAGCCACATCCTGGACAGGGACTCCCCACCAAATGGGGGTGAGAAGGGGTTCACATTTCTTGTAAAAGAAATAAGGAACACAAAGGACAAAGAAGAAAATAAAAAGTCATACTAATAACACAGAGATATATAGTGTTACTGTTTTAGTTCTGTTTTGATCGCTTTTTCTGTATGTATATGTATATATGAATATGTATACACATATTTCATTATATAAATGGGTCCATAGTCATAGTATTTGGTGACTTGCTTTTTATACTTAGCAAGAAGTTATGAATAGTTTTCCTTATCTATAAGTAAATTTCTTAGAGCTCTCTTCTTACTTTGCTGTGCATGTATTATGATTTGACTAATGGCTTATTATTATCCTTTTCAGTTACTAACAGTTGTGGCCTCTATATAATATTGACTGTGATGTTGTTCTTATCCTTAGATACAGTCTTTAAGGAAAATTGCTACATCAGAGAATATGCTTTCTTTCAAGAATTTTGATATATATTGTCCAGTTGCCTTCCAAAAAGTGCTTCTCAACTCTTATCACCTATCTTATAAGAGTTTGTCAGTATGTTCTTTCCAACACACCAGGTATTATTTTTTAAATTTGCAAATCTGACAAAAATAGTGCTTCACTATTGCTGTTTTTATTTTCTTTTAAAAGTTTTCTTATTTGGGCCCTTTATTCCCAGGCAGTTGGTTTTGTAATTGTGTGCTTTAGTCTAGTTTTATTGGTGCATTTAAAAATTTTTATTTGTACACTATTTTATTATTTGGTGTGACTTATTCTTTTTGTCTTGTTGGTTTATTAAACTCCTTGATATATATATATATGTCATATATATCTTTTATATATATACATATATATGTTTTTGGGGGGCTATTAACTCATCTTTATTACAGATATTTTACCCTAGATTATCACTTAGTCTTGTTCACTACCTAAGCATTCATGAATCTAAACTATCCATGGAATCAAGGTCATCTACGCAAGCCTTTCAAACCACTGGGTTGCAGATAGTCATGACTGGAAGTGGAGAGGTCTGTGTGCAGTCCCTACAACAGAGTAGGAGTGTTAGGTGAGGCCCAAGCCAATACCATGCTGGAGAGGATCACAGTGGGGCTGATTCAAGGCAGAATGGAGAGGTGGCCAAGCAGTGTTGCCTTGGGTGAGGGAGCACACCCACGTGTGTTGGAAGAGGTGGAGGAACCTGGGGTGACTCACAAGGGTGCTGACCTAGAGAAGGAGTGAGCCAGAATTGGGAATACAAGAAAGGCTGTAGGAAGAGCGATTGTTCTAATTCCCTTTGATTGATGGAAGATCCTGGTAGAGAGAACTCATTCTATTTACAGAGTCTGGTTTCTGTCTTTGTGTTAGATCAAAAAGATTTTCTACTACAGAATTATATTTTCAGATAAATCCTCTCAATATTTCAAGGTTTGCTTGTTTTTTTGTTTGTTTACATTTAAATCTTATCTAGGTAGAATCTCTGGTAATTTGGCGAATCATGAAAGTTAAGGATTTAATTTCTTTTTCCTGAAGTCACCAATGGTTAAAATGACCTGGCCTTGGCTCTGATCTGAACTACTACCTATATCTTAAGTAGACTTCCATGTGTATGGGGGTCTGCTCTAAGACTGTCTAGTATGTTCCAGGGTTGTCTGTTTTTACACTATTCCATCTGTTTTGGTAATGTTTTCTTTAAATTTTTCTTAGTAAGTGCTAGGGGAAGTTGTCCTTCATCACATCCTTTTTTTCCCCCCTCAGGATTTTCTTTGTTCCAGGATGGACTACAAAATTGCTATGCCAAGACCTGCTCCCCTTGGACTGCACAGTGGAGCTGGAAACCTGGATGACCTGGTGCTGCCCTTTGTATTCATAAACATTAAGCATTCATGAACATTAAATATGCCAGGAGCTGAATCTGATGGGCTGGATTTGCTTCTTGGTGCAGAAATCACATGCCCTCTTTAGGAAGAAGCCCCTGAGTATTATGTACCTTCACTTGGGTCACCTTCCAGCCTCTGGCCCAAAAATAGTCCCTTGATCTCTGTCCCTCTGTCCCTGCTGCTGTAGCCATATGCTCCCACTATAGTCAAGCCAGTCCATACTAGGGTTTTCCTGTCCATCTTGCAGAAAGTGCTGTCTCCAGCCAATGCCCTCTCCAAGCTTGGTCTCCCTCAGGGATTCCCTACGGGGATCTTCTCTTACCCTGCTCTTAAATAAATACGTAATTTCAGAAAGAATTTGTAACAACTGTCAGGGTTGTAGTTGGCTTTTCCCTTGTTTCTTCTGTGCACACATTTTAAAAAACCGATTTCACATTGCTAGGTTCTTTCTTGGTGACTTTCTTGGTATCTTTTTCTATTGAGGAGAAATAAACACATAATAAGTCACAGGTCCTGAGATGTGTCTCAGTGGATTTTCACATATTTGTACTCCATTCCTTAAGATACTACTTGGAGGAAGGTCAGGTATAGAGGGAAATAGTGAGTGCACCCTCAGCTACCATCTTTTTTCCCCTAGAATTGGCTTTTTTCTAGAATTGTCTAGGAGAGAACCAAAACTCAAGTCTATACTGTGATGGAGGGCAGAGGAGTTAGGAGTGTTGGCTCTTCTCCCTCACTAACCATGCGATTTTGGTGCCTCAGTATTAACTTGAAAATGGAAGTAGATGATAGCTCCTACCTCACAGGGTTGTCAAGAAGATTGCATGCAGCAGTACAAGTAAGAACGCAAAAAATGTTAATTGTTGTTTTTATTGTTATTAATAATGAGGAGGAGGAGGCAGTGGTTCTTAATGAAGGCTATGCATCAGAATCACCTGGGGCACTTTTGCAAAATACACATGATCTACTGAGTCAGAGTGTAGATTTTAAACACCTCCCCAGGTCACTCTGTTGCTTATCTGTAGTGAGGAGTCACTGGGCTGGCGTGACTAGTATCAGGGAGGCCAGTGGGTTGGAGCGGATCAGAGCTGGGCAGGTTTAAGGCAGAGTGAAGAGGTGGTCAAGATGTGGTGACCTTGAGTAGGAGAACAAGGAAGAAGTGGGAGGACTCTGGAATGACTCACAAGGTGCTGACCTGGAGGCAGGAGTGAGCAGGTGGAAGAGGAGCTAAAATCAGTAGTACAAGAATGGGAGTGGGGGTGGGGTAGAGGTAGTTTTCTTTTCCTTTGAGATTGTTGATGGCTGCTCTGGTGAAAATAAATTATACTTGGATCTTTAGGCCTGGGCCTGTAGTATGTTTATGGGAATCATGGATATGAAGGAGATAGAAGCAACTGCCCTGGTCATAGAGTAAATGTAGAGGGCAGAAGCTGGTCATGTTCATAAGCTTCCCCCTCTGGTAAAGCCTGTGCTCACTTCTCATTCCTTCCCTGGAAATAGAGAAGGGTTTTTTTTTCTATGTAATCACCCCCTACTGAGAACCACAAGGCAGGGGATAAACTCAGCCTTCTCCCTTGAAGATCAACAGTAACTGTGGGTCACTTCCTTTCCTCACAGATCTCAAAGTATTCCACAATCACCGATGGAGGACCTTAATCTTTATCCATCGGTCTCTTCAGATAGTACATTCACTTTAGTTAGGGGTAGTCATATCCTCACCCCACTCAGAATTCTCTCTCTCTCCCTTTCTCTCTCCCTCTCTCC
>PVHY01006951.1:0-70700 GCA_004024945.1 Uropsilus gracilis | reverse complement strand
CTAGGTACATCCAGGTTTCCATAAATTCATCAAATTTGTCATTTTTAATTGATGAGTAATACTCCATTGTGTATATATACCACATCTTTTTCATCCACTCATCTGTTCTGGGGCATTTGGGTTGTTTCCATGTCCTTGCAATTATAAATAGTGCTGCAATAAACATCCGAGCACAGGTGTCCTTTTGTACCCACATTGAAGTCTCCTTTGGGTAGATTCCCAGAAGTGCAACTGCTGGGTCAAATGGTAATTCCATTTTCATTAGTCTGAGGGTCCTCCTTACTGCTTTCCATAGTGACTGGACGAGTTTACATTCCCACCAGCAGTGTAAGAGTGTTCCTTTCTCTCCATATCCACGCCAGCACTTGTTGTTGCCTGTTCTTTTGATGTGGGCCATTCTTACTGGTATAAGGTGGTATCTCATTGTGGTTTTGGTTTGCATTTCTCTGATTGCTAGTGACATTGAGCAATTTTTCATGTGCCTGTTGGCCATTTGTATTTCCTCATTGGAGAAGTGTCTTTTTAGCTCTTCTCCGCACTTTTTGATTGGGCATCTTGTTTTATTTTTGTTTAGTTGTGTGAGTTCCTTGTAGATCTGTGTTATTAATCCCTTATCACTCTTGTGGAGGGTGAAAATTTTTCCACTTGGTTGGGCTTCTTTTAGTTTTTTCTTTTGTCTCTTTTGCTGTACAGAAGCTTTTTAGTTTGATGAAGTCCCATCTGTTTATGTTTTCCTTCAATTTTTTGCCTTCTGCAGATGATTCCAGAAAGGGATTTCTGAATTGTACTTCATGGAGGGTTTTGCCCAAGTTTTCCTCTATGTATGTAATGGCAGTATCCCATCAATACTTAGAATTAGTACCTACTACCCATTCAGTGCTTTACATGTGTACAGTATGCTTATATTTATTATATGATTAATTATAACAACACAAGAAATTCTCATTCTTATTCTGTAAATTAGGAAATTGAAGCTTCTTCAAATTGGGGAAAACCTGAAATGATCTACACAACTTTAGTTATTGAAATAATTGATATCTATCAATATATTTATACATCTCAATTGGTAACATTCATAACTTAAACCTTCATGCCGAATATTATACAGATATTCATCAATGTTATCTCATTAATAAGTATTTACTGGTAAAATACTATATGAGAGTATGCCAGGAATTTTTATTTTAGGAAAGACTTCTTCAGGATGATGGAACAGACAGAATGATGATGTATCTAAACATTTTGAAAAAGGAATTGGGCCACTGGAAAGATTTTGGGTTTGAATTAGTAACAACTGCATGAAAAACAAGAAAATAAAAGTACAATATAGGGAACCAAAAAAGTTGTCCAGGAAAGCAAAGACAGTTCAGTTTAATGTTTAGACCAGCTGCAATAGTACTTATATCATCAAAATAATGTAAAATATTAGATATTAACATGGTCAAAATGATAATGTTAACTACATCTAGAAGACTGAGCTGTGGAAAGTGTGTTTATATTTATTAGGGGTGAGAAAGAGAGATAAATCCTCATTTTCCATAATGCAAAGTCAATATATTCTACTTAAAACTGAAAAATCAAGAGGAAACCACACAACATAAGGAAAAAAATCAATGCAATGTCAAAAGTTAAATGGACATATGTTAAAAAGATGAAAAAGAAAATCTTACAAAACTATTTCCACTAAAAATTATGTTTATGCATAACTTGATTAAAATGAAAACCAAGTAATTATTTATAGACCATGGTGAAACTTTTAGTAGTATAATGGCAAACCTATACTAAGTATGTGAGGAAAATTGTCATTACATAAAGACTGCTTAAAGAAGGAAGAGGGGGAAGTTCATCATAAACCTATTCCCCTAGCTTAAAGAGACTATAATGAATATTTAAAACAAACTAGTGTCAGTGAGACCAGAAGGAGAGGGAACAATTTAGAAGATAGTTCAGACATGGAATCACAAAGACTTGAAGACTTTCTGAGTACAAATGTGTAACAGAGGATGTTTAGAACAATTCAGAGGAATGTTTGGTAACTAAGAGGTTTATAATCTGAGTTTCTAGTAGGTGGACTTGTTCTCAATTTTTCCTACTGAATCATAACAATACATATATTTATATACTGTTAAGCATTATAGGTAACTTTTCCCATTGATTCATAAGACTACACATTACAAATTATTAGGCAACATATAAATGTATATAAATATATGATATATTATATATATATTTATCTGTAGTATGGAAAAATATTAATCCCTTATTGATTATATGTACCATATCCCAGCACCTTATCTTTTCATACTCTTTGAGTGGTTTTCCATAGAGAAAAATTCTTTTTTTTTTCACTTTCTTGATTTGTAATCAATAATTCTGAGGAAATATTTTTTCCCACCCTGAGGAATTATTTTTAATACTGCTCTATATCTTCTTTCAGAGCTCTTTCAAAGTTCTAACTAAAAGTATATAAGACCTCCTCCCTTCCTGTCCCTCAGCTATTATATGTTTCTTTTAGATGGTATCTATTTTTTTCTCACTATCACCCACTTTCATAATTTCTTCTCCCCACTCTCCAACTTTATATCAGAAAGCTCACTCTGTTTCTTGTATCTGTTAATTTTAGTATTTTGGGTTGTTAAATCATTCACTATAACATTCAATATTTGTCACTTTCGTTCTAATTTGCTGTGCTACATATATTTCCCTTGAATTCTTTTCATTTTTGTTATAAATGGCAACGTTTTGTTTTGTTCTAAGGTTGAATAATATTCTATTGTGTGAATATACCACATCCTCTTAAACCAAGCATCTATGGACAGATATTTAGGTTGTTTTAGCTATTACAAAGAATGCTGCAATAAACGCAATGACTTGATGGTTTTATGCTATGAAGAAAAATGTCCCAAAGTGGAATTGGTGAATAATCTCCAAAACTATTAACTTACCTATTAAATTTTCATTTCTCTCTGGAATGTACTTCTTCAGAAATTACTTCATCAGTTGTCTATTCTTATCTGTATAATCTATTATTAACTTTTCACTTTTATTAAATCTTAATTATATTATTAATTCTTAAAATTTCTGTTTTTCAAATTCATTTGTTACCTATTTGTTTCCCAACTTTTCTTTATATTTCATATAGCTGTATATTCTGGTAATTCCAATACTTAGAGTTTTTTGGGGGGGAGGTATTGGTTGATTCTCACTTATGATAGCTTGTCTTCTTGGAAATCTTGTGATATTTTTGCCATGAAGGTTTATTTTCTTTGATATTCTTGAAATGTGGTTGATATCCAGACAGAAGTTGAATTCCTATCAATGATTTTCACTTATTACTGCCATTCACTGGGGAACACTGAATCAGTATTGAACTGATTCAATTCTAGATTGAATTATTCTCTGGAGAGTTTTTCAAACTCATTGAGGAACAGTTTGTGCTTATATATTCTGAAAGAAGTTTTCTCCTTCTTTTACCTAACATTAGCGTTAATACAGGAAAATTTACTTGGGTTCTTTTTTCTTTTTACTCCTATACTGAGCTTTGTATAAGAGTTTCCTAGCACACACAGGTTGGATTCTTACTATTGGTAGATCCTGAGTTTTTACCAGCATTTTCCATGTTCCAAGAAGCTGTCAGAACAGAAACTCAATATTTCAGGAATCAGCAGAAATCCTAAGAACAAACCCTTCGTTTGGCACTTACCATTTTTTTAGTTCTTGCTTTGTTTTAGTTTTAGATTTGACTTTTTTCCAACTCATCAATTCACTTAAATACAGATACTTTATTTTACCCAGTATTCTTCTCATCTGTTTAAAGTATAATTTAAGGAACTAATCTCCAAATCTACTCATCCAGATGTACATCTTTCTTTAGTGGTCAACTCAACTTACTTTTTATATACTATCACAGGGTACATACCTTATGATTTAACTCTGTTCTATTATTTACAGAGCTCTGATAGAGAGTCTGCAGTTCCCTCCAATGGCTTACAATGCTTCTTTGCTACAGTGAGACATTAAAATAATTTAGTTAGCACTTATAACTATCCCGGATTTATGTTACTCTTCTGGCAGTAACTATGTACAGTTACATTGTCTCAAGTTTCTGTAACAGCGAGAACAAGTGACTTAAACCAAGGGTTGCTATATACAGTGTAGAACAAAAGTAAAGTCATAGATGGCAGAGATATAAAATACGTTTGATTTCCTTTGTCTATGTTTCTTCTATTAGAGGCTGAGTTTTTGGATAAAGTATTGTACATAAGAAGTAATTAAAGTAACAAGGGTTCTGCATACAATTTATAATAGAAAGACTTTTTTTAAAGGGAAGGAGGAGAGAAAAAGACATATTTTTAAATCAAATATACTGATTTAAATTATATCTAATGTTGATCAGTAGATATACATGTTCAAAGGTGACTTTCTGATGATTGTTATTTCACTGAAAAGAACTAAATTCAGGCTGACAACAAATTGTTGGTTCCTGCAGTTAGGATAAATATTAGGTGAGATAAATAGCAGTAAAGAATAACAATCTCAAAAAAGGGGGGTGGGGACAGCTCTCCTGCTCACCTATGAATAGAAAGGGTTTTTTATTTCACCAACCTTGTCCCTTTATAATACAGTAGAGATAGCTCTCCCTGCAAGACTACTCATCTGCAACTTTACAGGCTCACCAAAGCTTTCCCTTTGAAAGGCAGCTCTTTTCACCTACTTGTGTTTGGGCAAGCGTCGTCCTTTCCTTTTTATAATAAAACTACCCTTTTGAATATCAAACAGATGGATGGATGGATGGATGGATGGATGGATGGATGGATGGATGGATGGATGGATGGATGGATGGATGCATGGATGGATGCATGGATGGATGCATGGAAAAAGGAAAGTGAAGACAGCTATCTAAGAGGGAAAAAAATAGTACATGGTTCTTTATACCAAAAGCATTAGTAATTCATGAGTATGATAATACATCTAGCAATGTGGGTATGCAGTAAAAACTTTTTTTTTTTTTTTGGTGCAAAGTTGCAAAACTTTTCCAGATGTATTGTAGTAAAGAATTACTTCAAACATCACTAGGTAAAGGTCTTCTGTTTGGACTGAATCCTTGGTAAATCAGGAGACTCAAAAGCAATCAATAATTTACATTTTAACCTGAAATTTCATAGAACAAAATTGGTTTGTTCTTAATCCATCTAGGTAGCAGATGTGTCTTATACTTTTATTGTAGGGTGAATAATAAATATAGTTGTGTGAAATTAAAAAGTAACATTTAAGCTCAATCAATAGAAGCATGAGCTAAGAAGAGAATATACTTATTCCTCTACAAAGGAAATTTGTCAATACGCATTTACAGTAAAGTTAAAACTACACAGCTATTAAATCTGTGGGTGTTAAAAATGAAGAATTCAGCCTCTACCCAGAAATTAAAGATTGATCCGTCTAGTTTATTCTAATTTTCCACTTTCTAAATATTATTAGATCCTGCTATTTTATTTATCACAGGTCCAAACAAACATGAACTTGGCCATTTTAATGCCACTGAGCTTTATCCTTAGCATAAAATGAGTTTTTTTCCCCCTGTAAATCAATTTTTCTCCATTAGTTAATCATAAGGAAAAAAAGAACCATGACAGTTCTTCAGATGCTTCAATGTTAAAGGAAATTGCTTTGGTGTAACCCCAAAAGAGGGGAAAAGCCAAAACATTTGGAAAGCTCTGGCCACTTTAAACCACACCCAGTCTGCTGCCTGTAGGCTGTGTGACTCCTGTTTGGCAACTTGAGAAACAAATGCAGGCACCATACAGGTTCAGCATTCATCTTAAATATGTGCGGCCTGAATTGGCTTCCACCAGCTGACTATCTTATTTCATGCAATTCAAATCAGCCACAATATTAAACAACCTTTTAACTAAATCATACTGAGTGCAAAATTGCCAGGCAAGCAAATGGCAAGCAAATGCCAGGCAAGCAAATGGCAGGAGAAGGACTCTTGGGTTGGGTTTAAAGATGCAAGAACTAGTTACTAATTCAAGTCAAAGAAGAAACTGATTTGTGATGAGACTTCAATTGATTAAAGAAAAACACTAATTCTAAGAATCCAAACAAACACCAACACTAAAACAAAGACATGTTTTAGAGATTTAAGAGGAGGAAAATAGTGAATGGTAAAACTAAACTAAAGAGGTCATCTTTCACCAAAGGTCCAAATTTACCTCTTACCGTAGATTTAAAGATTCTTTCCTACTAATACCATTATTTATTAGGAATTAAATCACAAAAAAAATTTATGTGGTAGTGAATGTTTTCTATAAGCAGTATGATTTATGTTACAGAATAACATACTTAATTTTTATCATACTGGGAAATAGAGTGCATTATTTCAATTTTTTTTCTTTGTTTACAGTCCTCACCAATGGAAGCTTTCTACCTAGCTATGGTTGGAAGGAAATAGGAAGCCTCTTGGTTTATGTAAAAGTGGAAGATTGAAAATATAATATATAACTCAGGCCCTATATTACATGTATCTGTTTCAGATTCCCATTAGAGCAGTTTTTTTTAGGTGGGCTTACTGAATTCTTAATGCAAAAAGAACTTTCTTAGATTATAGAAGACAATTTAAAAAGATTGAAAAAAAATACCCACACTTAAAACAGAAAGGGAGCAATAGCTCCTACTCCCAGTCTAGAAAAACACAGATCGTATTTTGTCATTTGTTCTTTAGAAATAAAGAACTATTAAGTGTAAGCTAACGTTTAAATGGTATTATATTTACTTCCTTTTTTTTTTATTATTCAAAGCAAGGCTCAGAAAGAACATTTGTGTTTTTAATTTTTCTTTGCCCTGGCATAGAACCAGCTCGCTATTTTCCAAATGCTATTTCATTTCAAGGCTCTTCTACAATACTAATTATATAATTCACTTCCTTGTTAACAATACTCAATAACTTATTTTAAGCTATAGAAATGTTTTAACTATTGCATCAAAACCTAAAATTCAGTGGAACTGTTTATTAATCTTGTTATACAATATCATCATTTACTTTTGTACCACAAATCAGTGTTTTTTTAATTCAGTCGCCTTTATTTGATAGTATTCCAACATATCTATTTCGAATGTTAACAAATAGTATTCCTATGAATTATATTACTATCAAATCTGAGAATATTACAATGCAAAACAGAAGACATGTCATTCTTCAGTATATATTGTCATGTTATTAAATAGATTTTTCAAAATATTTTAAATGTTTTTGAAAAGTTTTTCATGTTTCATAAAAATTGAACAGTTAGAATCTTTCACATAGAAAAAAAAGATCTATGTATCTAAAATGAACTTCTATTTTCTATGGTTAACATGACATCCTACACAGGGGAAATGATACAAAGTTACTATAATCTCTTAGCTAATAGAAAAAGGTTGTTAAATAAGATATGTATCCCTTACTAAGTTTTCTAAATGAAATTAATAAAATAACTTATTTTTATTTTAGAAAACCACCAGGACTGACCAGAAACTTAACAATAACTTAAGAATATTTTCAATCATACTTGAGGGAGATACTTTTCCAGGTCTACTTTGGATATGACTGTATCAATTAACATTTACTCATAAGTCATTTTTAATTGCCCAAATGTTTTCTTATTTGTGATTCTAGTTCGGAACATGGATGACATTAAATAAAAAATTAATTGACTAATACAAAAGTTTTAACTTCACATATCTCCAATTGAAAATAAGATACATTCTAGAAAAGACATTCTAGTTAAGAGAAAAAAAGATCAGTAGTCACAGAAGTCAAGAAGGTGGGAGATAAATGAATTTCCAGAGCACATATCTTCAAGTAATGGAAGTGCTCTATATGATGTCTAATGATGGATTTATGTTATTACACTTTGGTTCAAACACATGGAATGTACAACACCAAGAATAAACCATAAGGTAAACTATGAACTTAATGTGATGATGATGTGTCATGTAGCTTCATCCTTGGTAAGAAATATACTGTTTTGGTGAATGATGGTTATGCACCTCTAGGGTGAGGGGGCATATGAGTAATTTCATAACTTCCTCTCAAAACACCTAAAGCTTCTCTTAAAATTATATATTTAATAAAAAATCAAATACATTTAGAATTTATTTTTTGAGCCAGTATTGGACAAATTTATTAAAAGGGAATTACTCAATAAAAAGAGATTAATATTGGGATTGAGTATTTTTACTTTAAAAACAGTAAGTTTTTAATAATAGTGTATAATTCAAAACTGTAATGAAATTGATCAGCAATATATTTTCTAATTAACTAAAGGTAAAATTATTTAATAACATTTATTTTTAACCAGCTTTTAAAATCCAATTTTAAAATCTTGTAATAATTATACATACTTACTTATGCATATTTATTTCCTTTCAAATATATCAAGAGGAGTCACACAAATGACAGAAAAACAGGATTTTTTTCCTACACTCATCACTACAACTTAATTTCTACCCCATTCATTTTGTTTTACTAATAAGTTTTAATATTTCTTAAACCTGTCTATTTTCTCTCATTCTTTTAATCTCTGTCATGGTTTCATTTTTTTTTCTCACTTGTGTTAGTCTTCACCAGCTTGTCTGTCTTGTACACATCAACTATACTGTTAATAAGATTATGTTACTTCAGTGTGGACCGCACTTTCAAAAACTCCCACCACCTCTAAGACAAAATCCAGGCTCTAGGAACAGACTCCTGGTAATCTGAAAACTTACTTTTACCTGCTTAATTCCTATGATAACCTGCTTTTTATTAAATAAAAAAAACAATACCAAGTTTCTTCTATAAATTACCTGTTGCATACTTGCTCAATTTTCCACTAATTTTGAAATTTTGAAATTGAGCATAGAATTACACTACTTTTTCATCATCTGTTGAAAAAATACCAACATTAGAATATTTATATATATTTTTTATTAATTTATTCTTTTGATTGAGGTACTTAGGATTCTCCTCATAAGGTATCACTACTATAGGAAACCTGTCACCAAATCTCTCAAAAACAATGATTGCAAACTCTCCCTGACTATCTTTACAAATATGTACAGTTTGCAGGTGGTCAATTCCAAATAATTTTAGAAAAATTAAAGTTACTTTTAAATTAATATTTTTAATAAATGGACGGCATTACTGAAATTAAGGTAAAAGTTTTAACCTTCAAAAAACAGTTACTAAACAAAAAATATTTTTTTATTATTTTTTTTCTTAGATTGTTGTAGTCCCCATAGTTCTCCCAACACAATATCACTCATGAACCATCATCATATTCTGAATGTAATAATAATTAGAAAAATCTTTGAGGTCACTTTTGAAACTATATGTTTTAAGTTTAAATTGCAAAGAATGGCTAAATAAATTATCAAAAATTTTGTGCACCTAATATCCACGTCACTCTCATTTTTTAAAAAATATTCTTTAGATTATCAAAGTTTATTTTGTATTTTGTGTATTTATATTTTTTTAGTCATAATTTCCAGTTCTCTAGATCTATATTTACCTTTATATAGGAGTAACAGAGATAATATATCACAAGTTAAATTTAAAATTCAATGAGAACTACATAGACATTCCTTATAATTTCTAAAATACTAGATATATAGGTGTTCTACTATATTTATACTTCCTACTTTTGCCCTCAATACTCATTATTCTAAATTTTCATCATTGCAACAAAGATCTACTCACTGTGTTTCCACAATTTAATATTCTCCAAGAAAGATGCATAAATTGTTGCCTACCTAGAATGACACTTTATCTAAAACAAGACATCTTTCAATATCAGATTGACTTTGGGCTTTAATATCATACACAAATTCATTATAACGCAAACATAGTCATAGGTAGAGGAAGTATGGCACACAACTGCAGTTGCATTTGGATTTCTTGGAATATATCAGTGCAAGTAACAAGAAGCTACTGCTTCATTGCCAAGAAGTCAAGTTTAATTTGCTTTCTTTTCCCCTCCCTCTTCAACTGGCCAAAATTCAAGTTGTTCCACTGCAAATGCAACAACCAGCAAACACAGATGCCATCATAAATACATAAAGCTGCCAAGAAGGAAACCCTACATTGACGAATAACAGAACTCCCCATAGCAACTGGAAGATATACTGGGCCGCATATTTAATGTCTCGAAGTTATATTATAAATAAAATACATGCATCCTTTGTAACTGAAAAATAGGTTTTTTTTTAATACACTGACATTTACTATTAATCAATGTATAACTTTTCTGTCTAGTTCATATTCTTGAGAATTTTATAAATCTTTCATTCTGAACTTCTCTAAGACATTATTATAAAGAGGATAACTTCTGTGCTTTAAGCAAAATTTGACATATTCAATAGAAAAATGAGAGTTTCCAAATTTTGCTAGCTAAATTATTAGTCAAATGACTTAATTTGAGTATTAAATAATTAAATGACACTCCAAATGAGCATCAACTGGCTTAGAAACAATATAAAATAAATAATATTTATATGTTAATACTGTGGGATCAGTATATGTTAGTGCCAAAGAAAAGGAAATTAAAGGCAAGCTCTCTATTCTACAGGAATTCTTCTAATTTGTAGAAATCACCTTTACAAGACCTAATAAGTCAAAGCAATATTTCATATGAGAGCCTGATCTCTGCTAGCATGTTATAATAACACTATCTTCCTACAATTAATATAAGTTCCTAATTTCCCAAAGCTAAAGTTACAAACATAACATATCAACACATACAAAAACTAGAAAATGTGTGTGTGCGGAGGGGATGGCAAATAAAAAGCTAGAAAGTGATCCTTTAAATCAGAAATAAGATAGAGGCCATGGCCTCTGCGAACAACTTAGCTTTAAATCAGAATAGTCTGGATGAATTTTTGTAAAAATTTTCCCCATCACAGTGGGTAATGAAAAAGTCAATGCTGAGGAATGATGTCATCAAGATGGCAGGGTAGGAGACCCCAGCCTCTGCCTTCCCACAAAGATCAACAATTAGACAGCTACCCATGGGAAAAAAAAAAAACAAAACAGCTCTGAATAACTGAGTAGTCCATTTACAAAGCTTTAGCAACATAAATGGGGGGAAATTCTGAAAATAACTTCACAAAAGGAAAGGAATGATCACTTCATTTTGCCCACATCATCCCATCACCCAACCAGCACTGTGTAGCAACAAGAAGGAATTTCCCAGTAAGAAGGCGTTCCTTTCACTGGAAAAAGGAAAGGCTTCCTAAGATGTTCAAGGCACTACACAGAGCCCACTGTGGTTTTATGCCAGTCCAGAGACAAGACAATTGAGACACATGATATGACCAGGAATAATGCAAGGGCTACCAATATCAGCCACACAGTTGTAATAACCACCATTTCTAATGATCTCTGTAAAGAAGTTCATCAGCTTTAGCAAATAAAGAAACCAGTACATCTACAGCAGAACTCCTGCAGATTTCACATTTTTCTGCCCCAGTTTTTCATGTACACATATACACATAACTTGAAATTGCTCCAATTCCCTCCTTCCTAAAACATAGAGTCTGCACCTACAACCAGATCTGTCTTCTGTGGTTACATAAATGCAAGATGTCATCAAATTCCCTGTGGCTGACTCCCACTGCTTTATGTATATTCAGGACAAGATCTTCAGTTGTACATCTGCTCTCCATAGTCTGACTCCCATTATCAGTCTCCATTGCTTTGTGTGCCTGAAGACTCTACACTCATAAGAAAGTATGCTAAAGTCAGGGTTTTTGCAAATTCACTATCTACAGTTGTCCCTGGCATTTGTTGCTTTCCCTGACCTCTACCATGTTGTGTATGTATCTACAATCAGTTCCAGCCATTTGAGTCACATGCAGCTGACTAACACAAACAAGTATGAAGACATTTCTGGCTCCGGTTACTACCCTGCCAGCCCTGGTACCTAATCACTAAACCTGCAAATATTGTTGAAAAACCAACAGCCCTTATAACCACCACAGATACTCACCAAGGAACATATAATTGTCAGTGTTATGGAAACCAGTGACCTGAACATATCCCATGGATATGGAACCACAACATGCATGCATACTTGGTTCCCTAAACCACTAGACTCAGAGTCATAGCATTTTGACTTTGCCCATACGCATACATAGAGTCTGGAAGAGGTGACTGCTCTCTTAAATGTGCAGACACCTATGCAAGGGTACTGGACCACAAAGAATCAGAGAAACATGACAACACCAAAGAACCACAGCAAACTTCCAGTAACTCACACCAAATAAATAAAGATTCAGGAATTGCACTACAAAGTATTCAAAATAACTGTTCTATAAAGAGAAAGGGTCAGAAAGTTCATTTAAAGAAATAATG
Organism: Uropsilus gracilis; assembly: GCA_004024945.1. Lineage (NCBI taxonomy): Eukaryota > Metazoa > Chordata > Mammalia > Eulipotyphla > Talpidae > Uropsilus > Uropsilus gracilis. The sequence goes on along the minus strand of PVHY01006951.1, from coordinate 58,330 downwards.
TCTGAGAACTTCCCAAACCAAGTAACAGATTTGGATATCTGAATTGACAAAGCTAATGGGTCACCCCAAAACTTCAATAGAAAACAACATTAAACATGATACATCATAATAAAACTGCCTGAAATCAAAGATAAAGTGAGAATTTTAAAAACAATTATAGAAAAAATATTTCTCTCATACAAATGAATTTTCATAGACTTTAAGTGAACTTCTGAACAAAGACTTTGCAGACCAGGAGAAAGTGTGCGATATATTTAAAAATGTTTAAAGGAAAAAAATTACCAAACATGAATAATTTACCTGGCAAAGGTGTCCTGAAGAATGATAGTGAGGTCAACACTTCCCAAAAAATAAATGCTGAAGAGTGTTTCACTACTAGACTTGCCTTATAAGAAATGCTGAAAGGTATTCAAGCTGATACAAAAGGACACTAGTGAGATAAAAACAAATATACAATATAGTCAGAAAGGTAAGTATATGCTCATTTCAAAAATATTCTAAAACTATAGCTCATTTCAAAAATATTCTAAAACTATAGCATATGCTAAAACTATAGCATAGTGATGTGTTAACCACTAAACTTTTAAGGAGAAAAATATTACAGTAGCTCAATAATTTGCCAATAAATATCCATAATATAGAATGATGCAAATTGTGATATAAAAACTTTCGATAAGGAGAGGAGTAAAATGGTAGAGCTATTGTATGCAATCAAAGTTAACATGCTATCTGTCTAAAATATATGCTTGTGGGTGTGTATGTGTGTGTTTTATGGAAGCCTTAATATACAAACAAGAGTAGCAACCATTGTAGCAGTGTGTGTGGTAAACACTATAGGCCAACATTTTATAGTCGACACAAAGTAAAGAAAAGGCAAAGTATACCACAATGAAAAATCATCAATTCACAAATGAAGACAGCAAAATAGGTAGAAAAAAATAATAGGAAACATAAAAAGCAAAGCAAACAAAATGTCAATAGTAAGTTCTCACTAGTAACTCCTTTAATAGTAAATGGATTAAATTCTAATATCAAAAGACAGAGTGATTGAATAAATTAAAATATATATAAGATGCCTATAAGAGACTCACAATTCTTCAAGGACACACATTGGCTCCAAGCAAGGTGAAATTAAAAAGGAAAGTAGCAAATTTTATTGAAAGAAACAAAAATGAAAATACATATACCAAAAAAAATATATAGCTAAAAATAGTGCTAAGAGGGAGATTTATAACAACAAATGTCTACTACATTTTAAAAAACAAATCAAATAAACAACTTTATACCTCAAGGAAGATCAAGCTAAGCTCAAAGTTAGCAAAAAATAGGGGGATAACAAGACCAGTACAGAAAATGAAATAGAAATTGACAAAGCTGATTTTGTTTTGTGGAAAAAGAAATTTGACAAATCTTTAGCTAGAATCGCCAAAAATAGCAGAAGCAGGATTCAAATAAAATTAAAAATGAAATATGATACATTACAACTGAGGTCACATAAATAAAACAAATTATCAGAGAAGATTATTAGCAACCATAAACTAACAAATTGGGAAAATTCACTGAAATAAATTTCCAGACACATACAATCTTCCAAAAGAGAATTAGAAAGAATTAGAAAATCTGAGCAGAACAATAATGAGACCAAATCAGTAGTTAAAAACTTCCTGAAAAACAAAAACCCAGTATCAGACGGTCTTAAGAGTAAATTCTACCAAAGATGGAAAGAAAATTCACAGCACTCCTTCTCAAACTCTTCCAAAAATATCATTCCCAAACGGATTTTAAGAAGGCCAGTCAGGTAAGGATAAAAAATCAGTGTTTCCAAATACTAAGAATGAACTACCTAGAAAAGAAATAAAACAGCCCCATTTTCAATAACATTAAAACCAAGAAAATACTGAGGAATAGTTCAATGAAGGAAATTAAAAATTTGTACAATTTTAGAAATAAGAAACTGAAGAGCCCCCAGCGCTGGGGGCTTCTGCTTCCGCACGGGAACAGGACAGGGACCTGAGCCCTGACCACCAGCAGGCATATAGGCGGCTGCCTGTGGCCCGGGTCCTGGCTCCTGGAGCTCCCTTGCCAGCAGGGAGCGAGGGGGGTCAGGCCTCTCGGGTGAGTCCCCCAGGATGGGGGACAGGGTGGGGAGAGGAGGCCCCGGTGTGGGCAGTGCCGGGTAGCCCCCAGCCCCTGGAAGCCAGGGCATGGAAGGGCATACGGTGGTCCAGTTGGCCCGCCCCGCCCATGCTGGGAGCTTCCGCAAGCTGGGGAGAGGGCCCCTTCCATCTCTTCTTACTCCAGCTAAACTTCAGAGGAACCAGAATATGCGCAACGCCAACCCCAACATAGAACGGGTGAGGAACCAGGCAAAATTCCAGCCCACAGGCCTGAGCTGGACACAGCAGATGGACAACCAAAACCAGAAAAACAACCGTAGAGACACGAAGTCACCATGCGCACTTCTGCGCTCGCCGGGCCAAGACCCGGGTCTTCATTTTGGAGAATATATTCAAGGAGAGCAACATACCCTCTCCTCATTATGGGAGAGGAGAGGATGATCCAAGAAGGGATAATGGGCCCCACATCAGAACTGCAAACTGAAGCAGAGGAATTGATCTTCAAAGGCCACTCACGGAAACCTGAACTCAGAGAAACTTCTTGACCAACACTGGCTGGGGGCAAGACTCCCTAAGTCCAACACCAGAGCCATAAGGAAAAAGCAGCAAAGCAATGGAGATGGGATTGGATTGGAGAGGATGGCCTGCAGCAAGAAAACATGGACAGATCACAAAGGAATATAACCTGGCCACCCAACGCAAACTTAAGACTGAAAATCTAACAGCAAGGTTCGCCTGGACCCAAAAACGCAGTCCTCACCCAGAGAAAAGACACTAACATAGGAAAGAGACTAATGAACTCAGCACAGCTAATAAACAACAAAGAGTGGGGTTTGAGAGAACGGAAGGGGCACCAGAGGGAGGAGAGAGGGGGAAAAAAATAATAACACGGAGGTTGTAACCTAAAGAACAAAATAAAATAAAATTGTATAAAAAAAAAAACAAGAATTTTGAACAAGGGCTTGTGTATTACTTATCAATTCATTAACTCCCTCATTCAGCAAATATATGCTGATTATCCTTGATGTAATAAAAACTTCTGAAAGATTAAAAAAAAAGAAGAAAGAAATGCTCTATGGCCAGTGATTCTATTAAAGAAATATTCATTGCAGCATTTTTCTAAATCGCAAAATTCGGGAAGAAACCTAAAACCTGATTAAATAAAGCTGATCCATATAGTTAGTGCAATTTTGCAACTTGTTACGATAAGTAAGGCTTATGCACTGACACAGAACAAATGACACAGAACAAATGACAAATGTATTTTTCAATTAAATAGAGACAGAACTATGCGCTGTAGTTAAGTAGCACTGGATGTAGCAGATAGCATACATGGAATTGCACTTTCCTACAAAATTTCTGGAATATAACACAAATATATTTGATGCTTACACTGATGAAGGAAACAAAATAAATAAGAAATAAGTTGGATAAAGAGAATCTGATCATAACGTTATAACTCATATTTTGAACAAAGTGAATGTATTAATGACCTGGTTAAGTAAATTTAATTAAATTTTTAAGAATAAAAAAATGTGTATGGCAAAAATTACAAATTATTGATAGAAAAAAAGGAAGACAAAAATGATATCCTGTATTCATGCATTAGAAGATTTAAAATTGTTAATGTCCCTCTTATACAAGCCATTTATGGATTCAATGTCATATCTATCAGAATTCCAATAAATTGATAGTCGCCACAGCAAACAATACATAGGTTCCTGAAAAAAAAAAATTAGAACTACTCTATAATCCAATAACCCCACTTCTCGATATATATATGCAAAGGAAATAAATCACTATGTCAAAATAATTTCTGAACTATCATGTTAATTGCAGCCTTGATGGACTCCAATATTTTTTACCAGATTTTCTTAGTAAAGGTAAGTTTGTCTACACAAAAATTTTAGGTTCTTGCCAACCTTTTCCCAGAAGAAAAAGCATGTCTCAAGTTCACATGAAAGACCATGAGGCCAAATAAAGATACTTTCATTTACAATTGTAAAACTTTACTTACGTGTTCAGATCTGCAGCATAAAGACTCAGTGACATTGTAACTTAAAAATGTATTGAACACATCGCAATACCTAGTGTGTATTTTTGCATATATATAAAAAACCATTATCTTTCAAAGAATTTCCTAAAAATATAATGTGTAATAATATTAAAATCAGTCCTGATGTCACTGAATCAGGTTTTCAGAATTACAATTTCTGAACTAATCTTTTATTCCATCATAAGAGAGCACGTGGAGTAAATTCCTTAATTGGAACTATTATCAGCTATAGTTATTTCATATACTGAAATATTAAGAAAGCTACATGGCAAAACAAAGAAAATGTGTGAAAAATCCATAATTGTTACTGAATTCAGTTTGATCTTGATCAAAATTTGCTTAATTGTAGTTTTAAAACAACTCAAACTTTTTTAATTTACGCTAGGTGGCGTAGTTCTATTAAGTTTCTAGAGAAAGGAACAATTGAAAATTAAGCTTATTTCTCTTCAATGATTTAAAATCATAAATTCAAAAAATAGTTCCCCATATCTGAGATTTTTTAATTAAAAAAGCAAATTTAGATTAGTTAAGTAAGCTAAATTGGAATAGAATATGAAATACCCATTATATGCTAGAAAAATTCAAAATCTCATGAAAAAAACATTTAGCAGGACTCTTTCCAATATAAAGAAAAATACTGAATCCAACTATCTTTACCTTAGTAGGGTGTCAGGTTTTTTCCTTCATTAGCGTGTATATGCAGCACCTGGAGTATTGATTCTTCCCCATGATTATGCCTTCAGGTATGTGCACGTGTAAGTGAGCATACCTGGGCCTAGGAGAGATAAAGGGGCACAGAGAGAACACAAGAGGGAGGGAGCTTAGAGAGAGAGAGAAAGAGAAAGAGAACAATGCTTCCCTTAAAATTGGTGACGAATTTTGGTTAAAGTACAACCTTACTTATCCGTAACTTATTTTTAAAAACTCCCTTTCATTTTATATTCATAAGATTGTATTCGCAAAAATTCTTATTTTGTTGCCCATAATAAAACAATTTTGCATATCTACAAAACCAGTAGAATTAAATCTAAATGACCACCAGATACACTCACCAGCACCAGCTGACACCAAAGGGTCTGTATAAACAGCGTGGGTGCTTTCGTAATGCAATCACCTGCTTGGTATCAAGTTTATTTCCCAGCATCAATTGCTAATCTTAAATCAGCATGTATATCAGACTATTTAAACTTCTTTGTAGAAAAACAATTATTTATATACCTTTTCAATCATTTTTATCTGAAACCACCCAACTCACAAGAATTGGAATATTTATCCCAGCATTTTTTGTTTCTTTTTCACAGTCTTGAAAGCACACTGGGAATTACCAATGTTGTCTCTGGTTCTGTCATACTGAGCATGACACACAGGCCAATAAAATGAAATTTGACTCAAAATCAGCTGTCAGTTGAGTCCAAATCAAAACCACTGGTTGAAGTTACCATTCTGGAGAGCTTCAAATTGATTTTAAATTGATGTGATATTATGGTACATTTTGTTACCTATAGTTAGCTCTAATTTTGATATACCTCAATTTTTTTGTCAGTCTGATATAATATTTCCATATAATTCTCGCTTATATTTTCATGTAATATTTAATTCAAATTAAATTCATAATTAAATGAAATAGTAAGGTATAGTTTCACATTTCTTCAAAGTTATTTTCCAATCTCTACTTGGAAAAGCTTATTATTACTTGAACATCTGCAATCTGATGTTTCTCTATCAGTGACCTATTTGCAAATAACTGTCTCTGAGTTTGTTTCGGTAACAGCAGTTTCAGAGAAATTTCCCTGATACTGAAGACTTGAAAATAAGGTGCTCTTAAAATGCTTACGTTTTCTCATATTTAATGGTAGAGATTCAACTGACCCTATTGGGATTCACTCATTTTTGACTCAAAATGCATGTTATAATATCCTTTCAATCTTACTTTTTGAACACTAAATTTTTTCTAATCATTAATCAGATTTTTAAGAAACAATGAGCATGAAAGAGAAGACTTGATTTTCTACTATGCCTACTAATGAAAAATCCACACCTTCTATACTTACAATTGGACATAAAAATATATTTTTATTTCTAAAGATAAAAGTGAGCATCTGTATATGTGTGTGCAGACAGAATATGGTTCTAAAGACCACTGACTTACCTCCATCTCCCTCTCAATTTTTTAAAGCTATTTTGAGCCAAGATATGAAGAACCCAAATGCTCCAAAATAGAAGCATATTTATCTATCACATTGTGTATATTTATAAAAAACTAGCAAGCTGATCATAGAACTGAAGCATACAGCAAGGAAGGAAGGAGTAGAGGCTAAAGAGAAGTATCATAAGAGAATATGGGTAATATCATGGCCGGAGAACTACAGGGACTGCATAGATGTAGAGAAAATAATTTAATTAACTTTTAAAAATATGAATACAAAATATAATTTTTTTTAATTTTTAAAATAAAACTATTGTGGGCAATACAAATAAAATTATTCTTGGGTTTTGAGAAAGAAAATGAGAACAATAACTACATTAATACTAATTTTTAAATTGCAAAGAGAAAAATATTCCTTTCAATAAGCAAAATAAACTAAGATACTATCACATGTAGGCAGAATAGAATTGCAGGAAAGAAATAGAATGGGGAAAATCAAGACGAGGAGAATAACAGAAACACCATATGCAAACACAATGAAAGGAAACAAAGGGAATTACAGATCTTCACAGAACCACTTGCTTCTTCAAATCAGTCTTCAAATCACTGAGTTCAGCCTAAACTCAGGATGACCCAATTTTAGTGGACCCCAGGAATACCTGATGGGTTTATGAAAGCAAAATTTGATGCCCCTCCCATCCCAAGTTTTTCATTTAGTAGACAGAAGTTAAAGGTAAAGTTGACTCAATAATTTATATTTCTCAAAATAACCATCTTTGAGATCCGTTAACTAGAACTTTCAAGTCTATTAATCACTCTTCATTCACCATATCCTTAAAGTTGAGGAAAATCCTGTAGCTATTTAAATTTGACTCCAGCTTATATATCCAGTTTATATTTGAAGAGTTCATTTTTGTTTTACTGTTTTTGTGTAGCATGCATATATATATATATATATATATATATATATATATATATATATATATGTCTGTCTTTGGTAGTCTTATTATAACATTATTCTGTGAACTGCAGATTGGATTTTTGAAGTGATTTTCTTATTACACTTTTTTAATGAGGAAACTAAGTAAAGAAATGAAGTTAAACTACTTCTGGAAGTAATATTTGTTAAATTAAACTTAAATGTGCATAGCATTTTTTCTTTCCATTCAATGATGTACTCTTTTCAAGCCTCAAGCTACGTGCTAGGATGACAAAAGTGGACAAAAACATATATGGTCTCTGAACTCAGGTAATTAATCTACTGGGAGAGACAACCAGTGAAAATATAATTAAACTGACAAGTATTCCAAATGAAAAGTACATAATACAAAAGTATCCAGAGGACCTGGGTATTTTTTATCATTTCCAAGTTGTTCCACATATTTATCAGCACACCGGGTTATCAATTTAATTGTAGCTATTCTTATAAAGTATCCAGTTACTTCTCATATTAGCTTTATTTTGCAGTACCATATTACTCATAATGTTAAAGATCTTTTAATGTCCTTATTCACCATCTCCACAGCCTATTTACATCTGCTTAAGTATAACTCAATTTCTAGATTTGCTTTCTTGCTATTGAATTTTAAAGTAGTTTATATATTATGAACACACCTTTCTTAAATGTTTCCAAATATTTTCCAACCTGTCCTTCCATCTTCAACAAAGTTTTTCTCAGTACAACTCTGTTTTTCACCAAGTTCAATGTATTCACTAAAAAAATTACACTTCTGCTGTCACTCTAGCTAGATAGCCTAATTTGAGTTATATATTTTTTAAAGGTGGGAGGTGGTGAGACTTTTTTCTCTTTTTAAACAATCTTTTTGGTGAATGTCCAATTACTCCAATACCATTTGTTGAACATTTAATTATTCTAGCACAATTTCTCTATGAATTCCTTATGCAAAATTCTCAAAATTAGTTTTCAATACTCATGTAGTTCTGTTCAAGTTTCTCCTTACTGGCTCACTGCACTGTCACTCTGAAAAAAAAAAAAAAAAAATCACACAATCTGCAGCACAGTCACACTTGTCCTGATTATAGTAGTTACATGAATCTTCATGTCTGTTATCTGATTTCTCCTACCTTTTTTTCATTTCCCAAGTGATTGTCTATTCTAGTTTCTTGATTTAGTCAATTCATTTTTTTGCATTTAAATATTAGAAATGGAGAATCCACCTAGAATTTTGATAGAAATTGTATTGAATCTACACCTATTATTTTGGAGATATTTGACATTTTACAGTGCTGTTTTCCAATGCATGCATATGGTCTCTCCATTTACTTAGAACTTCTTTGCTCTTGTTCACTAGCATTTTCAGCTTTTAGCATAGCTGCACATGTATTTTCAAATTTATACTTATTTTTAGGCAATTGTTTACTGGTGACATGCAGAATACTTTTGATTTTTGCTGTATTCTGTAATCTTGCTTTTTCCAGGATGTTCTTGGAGATTTTCTGGGATTTTCCATGCATCAGGTTACACAAAAATAGACCATTTTACCTCCTTTCTAATGTCTTTTTCCCCCCTTTTCTTACCTTACTGCACCAACTAAGATATAAAATACTATATTGAATGGAAACAGTACTCCAAGTCCTAGAAGGAACATGTTTAGTATTTTGTATCAAGTATACTGCCAGTTTTAAATTGGTGCTTTTTTTAGGAACGTTTTATCAGATTTGAGCAAGTTTCTTTCTGTTGGTTTTTTTAAAAAAAACCTTAAGTGGATGTTGAACTTTTGCCTTTTTTTTTTTATATAGTATTAGCCAAAACTAACTATTAAGTAGGTGCCACTCTCCCTGTTCCCAACTAAGGGGCACAAGCCAAGAGTCAGGAGGAAGCTGATCTGGTTCTGTGAACAGGCTGCACCCAGAAAAAAAGTTCTGTCTTTGAAAAAACAGTGGTTTGGAAACTGTTGCTTCAAGGCAAATCAGCAATTTAATGAATGTCAATGTTTGTAAGACTAGCTAAATTTTCAGTTAACAAAAGGCTGTGAAAAGACAGGCTAATTTTAGCAACCTCTTTGTTTCTCTCAATGCATAGGTAACATAGGCCGGATACATTAACTTGGATTCTTATCCAGAACTTGTTTCTGTAGAAAACATTGAAATGTTTCATAGAACCACCTTGCAGCAACTGCAGCCTTACTAAGCAGCTTAGAATTCAAATAGCTTTCCCAGAGCTATCTGGAGACTGCTCTGCAGTGTAAGCGCTCACTTTTGATCATGTGATAAATTTAATTTTGCTGGCCTCAATTTTAGTTGACAGGATCATATGATTTTTCTTGTTAACACAGTGAATTAGAGAGACTGACTTTTAAATGTTGGCAGTATCTTGCATATCATTAAATACACTTGGTGTGTAAACAACCTAAATATTTTTCCACTGTATATGGATTGTAGACTGTGGTATGTCCCTACAAAGGAACATCACTTAACAATATAAAGGAACAACTGACAATTGTAAAGACAGTGATGGATCTAAAGGTCAACAGATTTGGTCTCAAAGAATACTATACTATGTTTAACTATTAGGGAGTGGTGAGAGTTTTTGTGACAAAAAGTTTCATATTCTGATTGTGGTGATGGGAACATGAACCCATATATGCAAATTTTCATTAAAAAGAGGGAAAATGAAATTTGTAAAATTCAAACAAGGAGCTGATTGCGTTAGAATTTGAGAGGAAGAGAACACTGGAGACAAAGGAAGAAATGAAGAGAACAGAGATAAAAAACAGGCTTTTTATTGGAGAAAGAAGCCTGGGTTGGCATCTCACACAACCAAGAGCAGGAGCCCTGAGAGCCACACCTTGGCTGCATGGCTGTACACTTTTATTTGGTCCCTGAGTGGGTGAGTTTCTTCAGACGGGATGGGTCAAGTGGGATGGATCAGGGAAGTTGGGGAGTTTGGTTGAGTGGGATGGAAAGAAGCATGACCTGTGGGGCATCCAATAATTTCTGAGTCTGGAGATCAGTATTGCCCCAATGTCAATTTCATGATATGACAATCTACTGTGGTTAATATGGAAAAGCTTTTTTTCCCTAGCCCCATAAGAACTTTCTACTGTTTCTGCAACTTGTCAGCTTTAACATATTTTAAAATAAAATGCACCTAAAAATATACAAGTAGGAAAAAAAGAAGATCCTGAACTCAGGAATATGAGTTAATGAAGGCTCTTCAGAGGTAACAAGTATAAAATTTGTGAAAGTGTAACAACTCCATGGAATTTACAAATTGGCTAAATTCAGGAATAGAAGGGTAGAGAAAATTCAGAAAATCTGAGTCCCCTTTTCCTGGTTCTGATAATCACTAATCACAACAGATAGGTTTACAGCAATATATAAAACCCAAGAGTGGAGAATGGAATGGGGGAATGGCGAGTAAACTGGGAAGGGAGGGAGAGAAGACCCAGGAAATCTACTTGGCTACTGTTATTGTTAAGGTAACTTAGGTTCGTTGGGTGGTGGTGTAAAGGGAAATAAAGAAAAATAAATTTGAGTTGTATGATAGAGCAGAAAAGAACATGGTCATAATTCAAAAGATTGAAAATATCCATTAGACCAGACACAGAAGAATACTACTTCAAAGGGAAAATGAGACGGGGATGCCATACTGGGGCAATGTAAAGAATGGGGAAGAACAGATAGAGTTTAGGTAAAGTAATACTGGTCATTGGGGAGAGCAAGAGAGAAATAAGAAGTTTGGAAAGAAAAGGTATTTTTATAAAGTAGTAGTGAACTGTGCACATTTTAGAGTTAACAGAAGAATCTAATAGAAAAGGATCTAACAGAAAATAGAAAAAGAGGAGGTATGAATAAAAAAATGCTGTAAGTCTGAAGAAAAGAGATCACGTGAAGTCTGGGGAGAAGCAGGGTGGCTCTGCAGTCAAAGGGAGGAGAGCAGAGTCATGAAACTGAATTACAGCTGAAGTACAAACAATGGAGGGACAGTGGTGGGAAATAGCTCAGAGAAGGGCAGGGCTATTTTCTAGTGCTTTAAAAGGTACAGTGGTGAAGTTAGGTATAAGAATGTCTAGCACTGGTTGAGTATCTGTTAACTTCTCTTTTCTCTATGAAATACTAAAGAGCTGTATTTGTTTAACAGAGCTGCCTTAATAAAGTACACAGAAGACTGGATATCTTAAACAGAAATTTATTTCATCAGCTTTTGAGGCCAGAAGTCCAAGTTCAAGATGTCAGCTGAGTTGATTTCTTCTGAAGAATCATTCCTTGGCTTGCAGATGGACATCTTCGCTCTCCATGATCTTTCCTCTACATGTTTATATCCTAATCTCTTCTTAAAAAGGTATTAACCATAATGAATTAGGGTCTACCCAGAGGATCTAATTTTACCTTAATTACCCTTTTAAAAAATCTATCTCTAAGGACAGAGAAGTAGATCAGAAAATGTGGAGTGTATATACAATAGAAAACTTCTAGCAATAAATAGGTAGGAAACTCAGTCATTTGCAACACATGGATGGCATTGGAGAGATTAATGCTAAAGAAAATAAGTCATCAGGAGAAAGAAATATAATAATAAGAAGTGAGTCAAAACCAAACCAATAGTAAACTCTTAGCAAATAGCATAACCAATTATAATGAGGAAGAGGATGGTGAGGTAGCATTAGGGGAGGAAAGGGGCCCAGTGGAACATGGTGGAGGATTGTTGGGGTACTTAATGCTGAGTAGGATGTGGAAATACATTTGCAGAGGCTTGAACCTATAAACCCAGGAGTATATAAAGATATAAGCCTTCATCTCAATAAACATATAATTTGGAGGAAAAAAATTCTATAACCAAATAAAGTCACATTCTGAGATACTAAGGATTAGAACTTTCAAGACAGGAACTTTCAGGGATACAATTCAGCTTGGAATAAGTGATCAGTTTGCCAAGAGAAAAGAGAACACATCAGAGGTTCAAAGTGAAAGAACTTGAAATAGTTTTTCAGAAGTTTGAAATAGTTCTCACATTGACTATAAATGAAGGAGCATCTTACATGAGTAAAGTCAATGTAATTAATAATGAAATTCTCACATTATTCCATTTGAAAATCGTTTTACAAGGCAAATAATCCAAATTTTAATTCCTGCTGGGTCTTTTGGATATATCTGGCTCTCATTTTTGTCTCTAAAATGAGAAAATTTTACAGCATAGACATAAGTCTTAGAGTATACTAGAATGAGCACTGACTTGTGAACCTCTGATATCCTGGTCCTATTCTCTGATGTCTCAGAATAACTTTCTTTGAAACTCTATTTCTAATCTTAAAATGGGAGTACAACTAAAGCATCTCTAAAGTCTCATCTAAAATTTTATATTTCTATTAAATGAAGTAAAAACAAAGTTACTTTGAGAATAATTGCACTATGACACTAGCAAAAAGATTCTTGGAAACATTAAATATTTGCAAATAAAAATTATGCTTTGGCATAAGGAAACATTGGTCTTCCATTTCTAATTTTTCTACATCCCTGCCTGCTCCCAGGTTAACATTATCCTTAGAGTTAAAGCTGTTTCAACATGCCTTTTTCTCACCTTTGCTGGCTTTAAACACTGGATCCTGAGTAGCAAAAAAAATATTATTTCTTTGTTACATACAATTATCTACTTTCAGTGTATTCCAGCGTGTCTAAAATTAGAATTTTTCATGTTAAAAAAAGGCTAATGTGGGGCAGGAGTAATGTGAAAAAAAAAAAAAAAAAAGAGTGGAGATATTATTCACAAACACATATGGCCAAAGTAACAGAAAATCCAAATAATGGCTTAAAAAAATGGCTTAAATGGCTTAAAAGAGTTTATTTTTCTCAAATATAAGAGCAGAGGTTGGCAACTGTTCTTGTTGATTCAGGTGCTTTATCAATGTCATCCAGGACTCAAGCTTCCCCTAATCTTTCTAGGAAACCATCTTTGAAACGTAGCTTTCATTCTCGTCTTTGCCATTTCATTGTAAGACTTACATTTCTGGGCATGATGGAGCATTCATGGCTAAAGGAGGAAAAGCCGGGAAAAAGGCTTACTTCACAAAGCTCTAACTTTTCCATTTTAAAAAGAAGGCTCCCCCTAACGGTCTGCTGATTTCATTAGCCCTAAATAGTCACATGCCCACATTTAGGTACTTAGGCTAACCAATATGGTGGACATGAGGCACAGCAGCTATTTAAATTTAAATAAAATTACATATTCTATTTAATGGCTACATTTCAAGAGTTCACCAGTCATATCAGGTAGCAACTCCCGCATTGGACAGCACAAATAATGACCATTTCCTTCACTGCAAAAAGTTATGTATTGGTATGTTGCAGACCATAAGAAACGAAATCACCACATCTGTTTTAGATCATTCAAGCTAAATTCCCTGGAATTGGGATAAGGTTCTAATCTTCTTGAGGAACAGAGATCGCTGTTCTTATTTGAATATAAGATACTGGTAATAAGAAAGAGCAATGGATAAGCAAATGCCTGCCACAATGGGATTATCAGTATATTTCAACCTAGGTTTATGAATTATTCTATATTAACAATGTGCTTAAATAAAAAATTCTTGGTAAGAAGATAATACAATTAGAAAAAAACAAAGTGAAATTAAGAAAACTAAGAGCTACAGAAGGAAACTAAATTATACAATACAGTTGCTAAAGTAAACACTATTCTAGTGATTGATGGGAGAAGGTTAAAGAAAGATAGTAGAATATGTGCATACATAGATGTAGTAATATGTTCTTTTACAGTAAACAAATCTGAAATGGTTGATTATGTAGAAAGTGTCATTACAAAGAATTAGTTCATATGGGAAGATACCTCCTATCCTATTACTCGTGGCAGAATAAAATGCAAAAGACTGTACATGAAAGAATTAGACTAGTGATGGAGAAAAAGTAACAGAATTATTCAAAGGTTAAAAGGTTGATACTGACATTAGTGTCTCCCTAAAACTATAATTCACATTCGTCCAATTCTAGTAAGGACAAATGTGCAGGAGTTTCTATAAAACATGGACATACTTACATATATAATTGTACATATATAAACAGGCAATATGGAATTTGTACATATTAAATTGTAAACCAATACTAACAAAAAAATTACCCTATTTTAAAAATTGACTTTGTGTCTGAATAAAGGGTTTTTGTGATTTTTTTTTTTTTGGTTATTTATTTAAAATTTAAAAAAATTATTTATATATAAATTCACATTATTGTAATCCCAGAGATTTACCCCCCCTCCACACACCTCCCTGAATAAAGGGTTTTAACTCTTAATGTTCTTCCTAGTTTATTAACACAAAAACTATACCCTTGTAAATAGTATAATGGTCATTTACTATAAAAGGGAAAGAGATTTAAATATTAAAGAGTAATGAGATGAGAGCTATAAAAATTTTGCTACTAAATAAGCTTACATTTTATTTTTCCCTAAAGTAAAATAACTCAGCCACTGAAACCACTTTAATACCTAGTATATGATCTCTAAATATTCTATGTAATTTACAGATAAAGATTCAATGAATAAAACTTTCATAGAGGCTAAATTTGCTATAGCACATATGAACCTTAAAATACCTTATAGGTAAAAATCTGAGTTGTGTCCCATGGCCCAAAAAAAAAAACAAAAAACAATGGAGAATGACATGTTCTAAGCAAAATTTATCAGAATAACATTGCAGCACATGAAATCCGAAGGTAGAGTAAAATCCAACCTGATATTGTAAACTAAGTCAAAGCAACTTACCAGTACTTTGCTTCTATTATCTTTATGTTAAATATCTATATGTTATCCTGTCACAAAAAAGGAATTAGAAATTACATTCTAAAACAATTGAGTATCACAAAGGATATAATTTAATAGGCAAATTTAATAAATCATCATGGTTTATTTAACAAGTTTAATTCTACATCAGACTGTGTTTAAAAGCAGTTATTTGTGTGTACCATGAAGAGAATTACGTACAAAACAGTGAGTCTTCTTCAATCTTTCATACATAGATATCCCCCACTTTGCTGCTTATCAGTAAAAAGCATTTTAGATTGATATAAACACATTTATTACAACTGCCTTCTTAACAGAAAATCAGTATATAAATATCTGGACATTTGGTAAATAAGCCAAAGGCCCTTAAGTTCAAGTTCACAGCTCAGAAATGTATGTGAAAGAGTTTGAAACCTTAAGACTGGGTGATCTGCAGTGTTTCCAACATATCTTCAACTGCCTTAAGAGAGTATTTGGATTCCTTCTTACTTCGACCTGCAAACTTAAATTTTTAAAAATCCAATTATGCTCAGTTTCAGTGGCAGTTTCAAAATCACAATTTTACACATCCACATTGCTAATGAGACTTAACAGTATCTATTTTATCATGCATAAAACCAAATGTGTTCTTCAAGAACAAAATTTAAGTTTTAAGAACATTTTTATTAAGGTTTCATCTTCAGCTGACATGTATGAAGATTTCAGAGCAAACTGGTCAATTTAAAATATTCAAATAGCATAACAACATTTAAAAAACATATTTAATGAAAAAGTATTATACTCTTAACACCAGAAAATTTCATGAACTTAAAACTAAAATTTAAAAATGGAATTTAGTTTATATTTATGTTGGATTGTGGACTAATATATATGTCATCTGAAAAATGTTTGACACTCTCAAAGATAAAACATAAATAAACTAAATGTTTAAAATGTGCAGGCTAATTCTAACATTAGAGTGAGTTATAATTCTGAAAAATTTTTGGATTTATTAATTGATGAGCTAATGTTTCTGCAGCAGAGTTGTCCAAAAGTATGCTACATATTTAAAAAAAGTAAATAAACATGTTTTAAAATACACATTTCTAGCTTATCAAGTATAATTTATTCATAAAAACAAATTATTGATGGGATTTTATAAGTGATAGCAAAACATATATAATGCTACATACTATCTTACATATTTAAAAACAAACTCAGAGCATATTAAATTCAATACAGTGCATGTAATTAGTAGGGGGAAATACTGCTGAATACCCCATGTTGATTTCAAAATGAATTTTCTACCTAGACTGACAATGCCTTCCACTTACCAGTTTTATTTAACATGACAGATTTACTAGATAAGTAAGCATTCCTTATGGAAGTAGTTAAAATTTATCTGTTTTATCCATTTTTCCCCCACTCAAGTAATGACCAACATTTGCTATTAGCAAAACAGAGTACTTTCAAGTTAACATCTAAGCACTCAATACATTTTTGTGTGACTGATCTTTCCTTCAAACACCAATGCTATCTTAAGTACTTGGTGCTTGATTTATGATGTGTTCTTTCTCTTTTGCAATTAACTTAATTTAGAAAACTTCTAGTGACCTGTAAAGCAAGATTAAGAGATCAAGCACAGGTAACATCATAGAAGCAATGGGCTTCAAGAATTGGTAACCTGCCTCTGACCTCTCTAACTCAGGAGTAACATGATTCACCTACTTCCTAAACTATTAGGTTCTGTGGTTCAACACTGATTTGATAGAGTAAATAGAGGCAATTTCTAAAGGAAATATCATGGAAAGAAAACTTCTAATAAGAATCTAAATCACTTTGGCTCTCAAAGGATATTACTACTCTAAGGACTCAAATATTAAATACACAAGTTGTAATTACAAATAGTCTATGTATTCAAAACTGCCTTTTCACAATTCCCCATGGTGCATATAGGATGTGGAGTGTACTTAATGCTCCTACTATTCAATAGATAAATTCACATGCACATGTCTCTAGGAAGAAGCAAGAACAAACAGCCCATTCTTTCACTACTGTCTTTTGCAAAGTAAAAAAGGAATGTTCCTAATCAGATACTTAAAGGTCTAATTCTAAGAAAAAGCTTTGATGAATTGGAGGAAGGAGTATAAAACACCTCATAGTAACATGTATTCAAATTTTTTAAGTATCAAAATAAAAGCAAAAAAATTTCTGTAGAACTGAAGTCATATAATATGTATTTTTAAATAGAGTACTTTCTTGCTGAAACATGAAAAAAATAATAGTAAACATATATTGTGATTTTTAATAATTAACTAATTTTTTAAAAATCACCTAAGATTGTATGTCAGCACTACTGACAACCAGAGCAATTTAGAATAAACCAAACAAACCTATTCATGTCAGAACAAATGAAAGGAAAGCTGGAAATATATATCACTTCAAATTCTTCCTGACATGCAATTATTTTGTCTATTCCAGAATTATATGGCAATTTAACTGATTGAGCTGGAATCCTATTTTCCCTTCAAATCATGATTTAATTTTCTATTTCCCAAAAGGATAGTAACAGAATCACCTCTGCAATCATAAGTAACATATGGATCACTAGTACAGATGAATTTAACAGTGTACCAAAGAAGCATTTATCTGGAAAATTATTGGAGTAGGTTCACATTAAAGTTTTTCATGAGCATTAATCAAACTTGCTTGCCTTTAGTTAGAACATGCTAAACCAATTACCTAATCGAAGAGCAAGTAGTAGCCATATTCTGTTTCATTATTAAGTAGAAAAAAAGAAAGGTCATTTTTAAAATCTCATTTTCTTTAATTTATAAATACCTAGGAAAACATTACAATAAGGAATATTTATTACATATTTTATACTAACATATATGACTAGACATGAATCATGAAGTTTTCAATTAGTGCTCAGATTTATCTAATGACTAATCTGTCAGTCCCTGAAAGTTATACTTTTCATATTAACTACAAATTCTGCAGTTTTCTTTCACACAGCTAAAATTTTACTTAAGCAAACTTTTCTTTCATAATTCCCAGTAGGATCTCAAAGAAAACACAGCAATAAGAACATTCAAATAATAAAAAATTGCTTGTCAAATTCAAAGATCAATCCACTACAACAACTAGGAAAAGTTAGGCTCAAATTTGCCTTTATACAATTTGTAGAAAATAGTATTGGTAGTTAAAACTAAAGGAAAAAGCCAGGTAGAAAAGAGTACGTATGATCTCATTTATATAAAATTCTACTACAGGCAAAACGAATATATACACATTAAACCTAAATAAATTCTTATTTATAATATGGAGTGAGAATGACTACAAAGTGGCAGGAGGGTACTTTCCGGGGTGATGGAAAACACTCATTTTGAATGGGGTCCAGGTAAGAGAGAGTAAACATCCGTCAAAATTCAGAAGTGTACTTTCAATGCGTGTACATTTTTTATGCAAATTACACACCAATAATCAAATAGGTATGGGCAAAATGAACAAAAAGAAAAGGATGTGAAATAAGGAGTTAAACAATAGTGTAATAAACGCCAATGATCACATATATTTCCTCCCACTAGTGGTAAAGCACTTCATCCCTTGAATCTGGGGTTGATCATGTGATTTGCTTTGCTCAAGAGAATACTAGCAACAGATAACACAAGCAGAGACTTATAAAGTCCTTGTGTATTGAAGTTTGTTTGCTGCTCTTGGAACTCTGAGACAACTGTATGAATAAATACAAATCAGCATGCCAAATGAAAGACACAGTGCAGTACCCTCAACTGATAAGAGTGAAATTTGTGATAGTGATAGAAATTTAAATAAGATGATCAACTACAAGCATGTCAGAAATATAAATGAACCCAGTTGAGATTTAGAAGAAGTACTCAAGTGGGTCCAAGTCTAATAGCCTACCTACTGAATATGCAAAATGGATCATTATTTTAAACCACTAAGTTAGCAAAAGATAATGAACACAAATAACTATGAAATCTGATTCACAGAATGAGAATCCAGAACCTTTGTAGAAAAAAACACTGAATATGAACACTCAAAAGCACCAAGACATTTTATTTAAAACCAATACTGATATCTAGAGGCAAAAATAAATTTTGTTTGATATGCAATTTTTAATTGAGGAGTACTGGTATTTACCATATAAAAATGTGACCTCACCAATTGAGAGAAGTGTTATCTTTCTAGAGTGGTAGCCAAGATGACAAAAACTAACAAAAACTCCTTGACTCTCCTCTCTTACAGAATCAAGAAAAGGAAAATTACATCCTCAGTAAAGATGTACAAAACATCTCTGGGGACTCTGAAGTTTGAAGCTCCCAAGTGATACCCTCAGAGCCCTTTCCAAGGAACATTGTCTTTATAAAATCATTCTGCTTCCTGAAAGAATAAAACTTGACACTTTGAAGGAAAAGTAGTACGGAAAGCTAAATCAAATTGGACAGGGGACAAACAGTAGATTAAGGGAACGATGAAGATGGTTGGGATGAAAAGAAGGTTGTAGGGATGAGGAAGGTAGTGATGTACAAAGGCAGCAATTCTATTTTAAAAAGGGCTGGGGATGGGAGGAAGAATAAGGGGGAAAAAGCTACATTTAAAGCTGAGAACAACACTTTAAAATTAAAGATCAATAGAGCTGTGTCAGTAGGAGAGAGGAATGGAAGCAAAAAAATCTTTCTGAATTATACCTAGTACTAAGAAAGATTAGACAAGAGATCACATCAAATTTCTGTAACAAAAAGAAAAGGAAAAAGTAAACTGAGACAACCATACAGCATCTACTGGGCCCCTCTGCCGTTGAGCTGGCGGGTAAGGGGGACCCAGGACTGGCCTGGGGTGCGCGACAACAGTGGGGTGTTAAAGCCCTGCAAGGCAGCTGCCATTACCCCCATTACCACGGTGGCTGCTACCACCCCCCATTACCACAGCACTAGGCTCCTCCTTCTGATGGCCCAGCAGTAGATGGGGCTTAGGAACTGGTCTCAGAAGCTCGACCAGGTTGGCACGTGGGATCTGCACCTGCCCTGATCAGCAGGCGCCAACAGCTGCTGGCGAACCAAGGTCAGCAGCTGCACCCACTCAGCAACCATACAGCACCCACTGGGCCCCTCTGCCGTCAAGCTGGCGGGTAAGGGGGATGCAGGGACCAGCCGGGACCCCCCGGACCTGACCTGCATGGGCAAGACTGGATCCATCCTTGATCCAGAAATCGGGGGGTAGGGAAGGGAGGTGAATGACAGAGAACTAACAGCATAAACGTGCACATAGCGACACAGAGCTGATGAGGTGCCATACAAAAAAGCCTGCGCATACACGTGTATGGGACACAGAACAAGGATCATTCAGAAAGATAGTACACACTGGAATGGAGAAACAAATGTGGTAAAACCTATCAGACCTGCATCTATGGCTTCGCCGGAAGCTGATGAATCAAAACCCCATGTGGAACTTGCCACCCAAGGAAACATGGTGCCCTCCCCAAACCTTGAGAGGAGGCCTGCAGAGTCAGGGCATTGCCTTCACGGCATATCTGCAAATGGACGAAGAGGAGATGACCTGCAAGGTTCATCAGTGGATGCCTGCCCTCATCAAGAAACCTCCTCACTGACAATGGCTGGGGGCAAAGATCCCCAAAGCCAGAGGTCAGAGAAAGGGGGTACAGAGACAGCAGAATGGCAAGGAGATCATACTGGAACCAGCAACTAGAAGACATCGATAGACCCCAAATGAGCATGGACTGGCTGCCGAATACAAAGCTAAGGACTACAAACCATCAGGTACAATGTGCCATAGCCCTGGAACACAGCCCTGCATCCGACAAATGGACACAGCCACAGAAAAAGAGACAAAGGACCAATGAACCTAACATAAACCAAAAAAGAACAATGAGAGTGGAGACTGAGTGAACACAATGGAGTGGGGAGTGGAGGAGGGAAGGCATCTCAGTAACCATTTACCTATGTAAGAAATTAAAAGAATTTAGAAAAAAAAATTAAATAAATAAATAAAAAGTAAACTGAGAAAGTTACCCTTCCTACCTCCAACTCCCATTATTCTATGAAAGTCTCCTAGTAACCTAGGAAAAAGATCTCACTTAAATCTGAACAACAACAACAAAAAAAAACAGACTGTGAAGTAACATATAAAATATTATTATGCAGAAAAGAAAAGAAAATATAAAAAATGACAAGGGTTTGGAAGAACAATGAGTAGTAAAGAAGGTGGGAAAGGAGGTCCAATTAACTTATAACTGAAATCCTAAAAATGAAAACTTATGCAGTCAACAGAAAAAAAAATTTTTTTTAAACTATAATTCTAAAAGCAACTTTTCTCAAAAGAAGATTGAGTTTATATATTAAAAACCTGGTGTATTTTGGAAAAATAACCAAGAAACAAATCATATAGTAAAACTACTGGTTTAAAAATAATGACTACTTTGGGCAGCCAGACAAAATGTCTAAGTCAGGAAAATCAAGATGGCATCAAGTACTTCATAACAACAAGATCTTACCCAAAAAACCAATGGAACACTATGTTTAAGATACATATATAAATACTTTAAGCCAAATGTTGTATAAGAAATAAGCTTCCTTCTAATATAGAGGTTTTATGGATAGATATATTTTAAAGATGAAAGATATATAAGAAAGTATGTTTTTCTAGGAGTCCTTCCTTAAGAATTTCCTAGAGATGAGTTTCAGAAAACTAAGAAATAAATGAGAGAAGTTTCAGATGATGTGATGTGTAAACAGAATACAAAAACTTTGCTCTACAGTCTGGTTGGTTTGCTTAAAGGATTTTTTTTTCCACCTTTTTTACTACTTAAGGTACCTATGACTAAGAATATACTTACATACCTAATGTCCTTCTCAAATACTTATGCAGTTTGCTTATCTCTCTGGAATTTTAGAGTGACTATTTCTGTCAAATATAGAGCTACCTAGATTTCCAGATGGTAAGGCTAATTATGGTATTGCAGCAGTTACAGACTCCTGTTGGGAGAAAAAATGTAACCGTACAACTACAAGTTAAATCTACACAGCTAAAACACATTTATAAGTGTTTTATGATCAATTCATATAAAAGGGATACAGAAGTTCAATGAGAGACATCTAGCTTTGTAGTTTAGAGACAAAAACAATTAAAGAATAAATTAACTGACCCACATTATAAGATAAAATGATCAACACTAACCTGATAAGCTCTGTTTATTTGACTAGCTGCCCAACTAGCATATTTCATGTTATCCTTTTTCGTTTTTGCACTCGCTTTTGGATTAGAAGCAATATGACTTGCTGCCTAAAAACAGAAAAGAAATATCAAGAACAAAATTCCCTCTTTTTTAGCTGAAATAATCAAATATGTGTAAGGATCATAGCTACAAAGATGAACAGCTTTTAAAGACTGTACCAAAGTACTTTTTTAATAAAATGAAGTTGAGAGAAATTAGTGTTTACAAAAAAGAATGTATTTTAAGATAGAGAACAATCTATAGAGAAAAGATATTTTAAATAATAGCTAAAAATATTTTATTTATCTATCATAGCTCTTAAAGATGAAAATTTCACAATCATTTAAAGAAGCTATTTAAAAGAAGCCATTTAAAAGAAGTCATTTAAAACCACATCAACAAAAAGCACTTTATATCTATGGGCTATTACTGGCATTTTAATTATTGAGCATTAATATAAAAAATACATCAAAAAGTAGTCCAACTTTCTATATTACAGGTGAAAAAAAAAAAGTCCAAGAGAAGTAATTTGATTTGAACAAAAATTAATGAAATTTCAGAAAGAGACCCTGACTTGTAAACAATTTCTCTCTGTATAATACTAAGAATTTCTAAACTATGCTCTACAGAACAGTAATTACTCCCAGCACTCCATCTTCCCTTTTTGAAAAGTGTAGTTAAACAAGGGATTCCTAATCTGGGATCCAAGAATGACTCTATAAACCTTCAAAAGGAAGACATATAACCTTTTACTTATTCCTAAAGGTAGCTTATTCTTAAGGGGTTTCATCAATATATTAAAAAAAATTTATGTTATACCTAGTTTATGTTGTAAGCTTCCCCCATGCATTTCCTTCTCCATCAGCAAGAAATTTATGTTCCAAAAAAGATTTATTCACCTCTGTAAAATGGTAGCAAAAATAGTACTATCTCTACAGTTCATATGAAAATGTAATGATTTAAAATTTTAAATAGAGCTTTAAAGCTATGGCTAGTACATTCAGTAGTGCTATGCATAAAGCACTATTATTATTAATTTTTAAATTTATTTTTAATTTACTGGTAATGAGACACTTCTATAATATATATAACTGTATATCACAGCTACTATATTTGGTACTGGTAAAATCCAGGAAAATTTTTTTGGAAAAAAAAAAAAAAAAAAAGACTAGGTCTTGCAAATATTTTTGCTCATGGAACTGCAGGCTCACGTTGCCCGGGGTACCACAGACTCAAGCAATCTCCAGGCTCAGCTTCCCAGATAGCTGGGATTACAGGCACGCGCCACCAAGCCCAGCAATTTTTGGGGGACTAGGTCTCACAACTTGCCCCCTGTGGGACTTGAACTGCAATCCCTGGCCTCGGCTGTGGCTTCCTAGGCTGCCTACAGGCATGCGCCACCATGCTCAGCCTAATTTTTTTGAAACTTTTAAACTCTTTTCACATTACATTTTGCCATTCTTAAATTTGATGCATGCAAACAAAAGAAATATTTAATTGTACTTCCCATAACTTCCAAACTGTTTCTCTATCCCATAAAATGTCTTACTTTGACATATTAAACATTTTATATTTAATGCTTTTTAAGTTTGAAATTGTTCATTTAAGTACAATCTAAGGTAAAACATATAATGTTGGACATAAGAAAATCTAACAACTATGAAACAAATATGACTTGTATTTACTGTTTAATTTTATAAGGCAGAGTTCAATAATGATACGATAGAATAAATTTTGTAATAAATTTCAAAGAGCTAACATATACTAACATTCAAAAATAAACCTATAACCTATTGCTTTAAAACCTACTTGTAGCTCATAATTAACCATTGGGAGAAAAATATGTTTAACCATGAAATACAAAAAATAAGAGGAAAGTGATAGGAGAGGATAGCTAATGGATTTTAAATGACAGACTTCATAAAATAACATTAAACATGCACCTCAACTCACCATGTAAAGCCCAAACAAAGCTCTCATATTTCTGTTGTTCAGTTTCAATGCCTGTGCAAAATACTTTCTTGAAAGTTCGAGGTTTTCAAGTCCACCTTGGGTATATTTAACCTGTTAAAAATTGCAGAGTGCTGAAATCTGTTTATTTTACTACTTTGAAATATAGCATGTTTCATTCCATAGGCATTAGTAATTGAAACAGATATTCTGCAAACAAGTGCAAGATGTTAAAAGAATTCATCTTAAAGTTAAACTAAATTTTAAAACATAACCTCCTCTCCAAAACTATTCTATGAATACTGAAACCACTGAGTAATTTTTTAAACAAAAATGTTGTTAAAATAAAAAAGCAAGTAAAATGCCTACTTCAACAGCCTTACAAAAGTTTCACATTATAATTTCTGTGACCACCATTACAAATCTAGACTACGTTCTATAAAAAATGCAAAATGTTTAAAAGATTCATCTTAAATTTGTTAAAGCTAAGCTAAATTTGAAAACATAACCTCCTCCCCAAAGGTGTTCTATCCTATAAACATTATGGTCTTCAGTAGTTTTTAAAATAGAAATGCTGTCAAAAATTAAAACCTCCTACAAGTTCAACAGTTCTATTTCTACTGCCTTGCAAATGTTTTACAATACATTTTCTGTTGCTACCATTACAAATATAGACTTGAGTAATGACTCTTTTCTAGATCACTGACATTTCTTTACAAAGAAATCCTTCAAACCTGTAGCATTCAATTGTACTGCTATTATTAATACCAAGCTAATGAGATATAAATACTTACTTCCTAAAATACTGGCTTTAATAAAAATTTCCCAGAATATGGATACAGACATCATAACTATTGTAAATGTCTCAAAAACCATTAAGAGTAACAACTCTTGCCTTTATTCATAATTAATAAAGAGAATAGCATAAAAGTAAAACTTTTACTGCTTTAAGTAAATTTTTTCAATTGCAAAGTCAATGTTTCCATTACAATATTTAAAACTCTGAACTTTTACCCCCAAAACTCTACTTTCATCACATTTTAAATATGTATCTATATTTTGACATTAAGGAAAAATACCCAATGCCAACAAAAATAAAATACATAGATTTGTTTTCAAAAACACTTACTTCAGCATATTGCTGACAGTATAAGTGGTTGTGTGGATTAGTCATCATAAGCTCCTCTAAACAAAAGGCTGCTTTGGCATAGCTGAAAAATATCAAGAAGAGAAATCAATGTTAAAAATTAAATCTTATCCTAGTTATATTTGTAAATAATTTGAAAATAATTTGTGATGTTAGACATTTTGTTTTCCAAATGATTTAAAACATTTAATTAGTAAACTACTCATTATCTTGATTTCATTATTAATATTTAACTTCTAATGAATTGAATAAAGTTCAAATACTAAAATTCCATAAACAAAATATAAACACAATTTTATAAAAGTTGATCACTAGTATTATGCCCAAACATTATTAACAACAAAAGCTTCAAGACCCTGGAACATTACTATGAAGTAACCTCTCTGTAAGTCCACTGACCACTAAATAAAGTACTCAAATAGCTAAAGTGTGAGGTGCAAATAAAGATTTTATTAAATATTCTCTATTCAGTAGGACCCCTTTGCACCTGTATACTTACCAACATAATTTACAACAAATAGTTTTCATTACTTCAGTTTACTGTCAGATGTAAAACTAAAATGAAGTAATTTCTAAACCCATGAATACTAGATGAAGCAATTTTGATATGCACTATATTATTTAATCATATGGAAGAGAAACAAAATCTTACTGAAAACCTAAGGAGAGAACTTAGGGTTTTCTGCAACCCTCTGTATACAGGGTTAGAGAAAATGTTTTTTAAACCATGTGACAACAATTCCCCTTTAGGTATTTTATGATTAAAGTCATGTAAACATTCTCACTACAGAAATCCCAAAGAACACAGGTGTTGTAAGATTTACTCCTTGTGAGAAGAGACAGTACCTAACAGAAAATGGCTACCCATAGTTATTTTTGGCATGTGTCAACAAATACAAAGGGTACCAATCTTTATACTAATGTCTACCACACTTTCAAAAATAGAAATGCAGTAGTTTTACATGTGTGCTAATAAGAGCAAGCTTTTATTACATTACATGTTTCATATACTTTCCCAGGTATATTAATCATCAAAACCTGCCAAATTTAATCCTACCAAAACCATTTGATGCAGGAAATGGCCACCATTCCATAGCTGAGAACACCAAGGATCAGAGATGTAAACAATAAACACATGCTATGAGCTCTTAACTATGATGCAGACTGTGCATAGGAACATCACTGCACA
This sequence comes from Uropsilus gracilis, assembly GCA_004024945.1. Classification (NCBI taxonomy): domain Eukaryota; kingdom Metazoa; phylum Chordata; class Mammalia; order Eulipotyphla; family Talpidae; genus Uropsilus; species Uropsilus gracilis. The sequence continues at coordinate 31,736 of PVHY01006951.1, read as the reverse complement.
ATGAAAAACTATGTTGGTGATGACAGTGATGAAGACGTCAATGGTAACAGATAAATGGGCATAGTAATCAAGTCTCAAGAACCTGAGGGGAGGAAAAATACTGTAGACTACCCCGAAAATCACAGCACTTCAGACTAATAAAGGACCTTATATATATTCTCAAAAAAGATGATGCAGCTATTTAGTTTTATTAATTTTGATATCCAAGACCTGTCCTCGGCTCTCAACATATGCTAGATATATAGAACTAAACAAATGAGTGATGATATGACTGAGTAAATGTCTAGAACAAAAGTATTACTACCACTTATCCAGTATTTATTTATTGTTCTAAGAACATTAGAAGGGGAAGAAAATGGTCTCTTTCTTGATATCCTACTTCACCAAAAGGACAGTTCAAATGTGTTCCTTTTACCAGGATTACCTTAAAAATGTGTAATGGTGCTATGAATAATAGCTCTTAGAGAATTAAATGGACTGAGCATAACTAACTCATTATGACACAGCATGAAGATAAGCAGGTGCATTTCCACAGAAAAATAAATGCCAATATATTTTTCTCAGAAATTACTTAGCATCACAAACAAGAAGAAAATCCTTCCCCTCTTCTTCCCCTCAATTATCAAAGTTAAATTATTTTTGTGGATAAAGTATAGATCCAAATAAACTTAAAGTTGGAAGGAGTAAACAATATAATGTATTCCAGACATATAAAAAAGTTAATTCATTATGTACAATAACTTAATGAGACTTAGAGAAGTAAAAAGAATTGGAATTTAAAACAGATAAACCATTATGTTAGCATCAATAACTGAAGTTTCAGTAATATATATATAAATAATAAAATAAATATATGAAGTTTTTAAGGTTTCTCTGTTCCTCATAAATGTATATATACTTATCTATCTAGATATCTTTTAGTATTTGTTCCACATTGCTTTATCAAGCTTCTTACTTTTCTTTATAAGATTCTGACTTACAAAAAGATACATAATCACAACTAATTTATACTAATTGTTTCTTGCTGAAATAAGATTTAGATTTATCTACAAATCAGTTCAAAACAATAAAGTGTTTTAAAATGTGTATTTCTATTGTATTACAAACCAGTTGTGCTAAAAATTTTTTAAATAATTATTTTTTTATATTTAGAACAAGTAAGTGTCTCAATATGATTAATTAATTTCATGTTTAGCTTGGAACAGTAAAAGACAAATTAGAATTTGTAATTCAGAAACAAACTTATAGGCAACTTAAAATATAAAGGCATAAGGTTTAATTTTAAATTTCCTTTTCTTTCTATAAAAGCACTGAATAGGCTTATATAAACATACTACTACTGAAATTTATTTGAAATAAAAATATATCCCAGAGTTAGAACAGCAATGATGCCTGGGACCAATTATAATCAAAACAGTATATAACTTACTAGTTATGCAGAAAAGAATGTCAAAAAAATATCTAGTAATTCCTAAATTTCTGTATTTTGCCACTGTGTTCATATAATTTGTACTAAATCAGTACCACTTCATAATTTACTACCTTTTACATATTACAATTACTTGGTCAAGAAAACCAAATGAATTGTGTGAAAACATTTTGATTTTTATATACTTCAAAAAAAATCTGGAGATATTTATTTCTACTCTCCCTAAATCTAATTAGTCCTACTGAGTCTTCAATTAAAAAAAGAGAAATGGTTACTGTATAAAATAATTAGCTTTAAGTTCAAAACAAGTTTTATGATATAAAACAAAAGAATAACCTGAAAACAATGATCATTTCTTCTGAAAATAAATTTTTCAGTGTTTTTCTATCCTTCTGTTTCTTCAGATCTTTCAATCATTTCTCCTAAGTGTATAATCAACTCTACCTCAATGAAATTCTTAAAATGTAAAACAAACTAAACCATTACAAGGTAAATAAATAATAACATAAAAACAACAAATTTAATAACAGCTTAAAAATAGTACATAAGCTACTTGGAAACTAAACCCAGAAATATTAGAAACTTACGCAAAAACAAAGTTTAAAAAAAATAGAAAAAATTTGGTGATGTATTTGCATAGTTATTAGAGAACAGAAAAAAAAATAAAAACTGACATTCCTGATGTTTAAAAATAAAACATTTCTATAACTTAAAAATATCACTCTTAAAATATAAAATAAGAACAAAAGTTCACATCATTTATATAAACAGCTCTTATAAATTAAAATGAAGTGCAACAAATTTTACCTATCAAAATTTACAAAGATTAAGAAGAATGAGAGTTCTTAACAGTGTTGTTAAGGGAACACTAATAATTGCTAGTGTGAGAGTAAATTGGTATTGACTTTTCAGTGAACAAACAGGAACAGTTTATTAGAGCCACTAATAATGTACATATCATTTAATCAAGTAAACCTACCTCTAAATATTTAGCCCAAGGAAACAATTAAAATAAAGATAATCAGTACAGCATTATAGTGAAAATGAAAACCAACCTTTTTATCTCCCTAGGAAACTGATATTGTGCAGTACATTAAAAAGATGGGATAATGTTAACTCATTAAATCATTGTGTAATGTTTATTATAAAGAAAATATTTTTGAACAAAATACAAATAAATGAAAAACATACCTATAAAAATTAATTCTATTTAGGTTTCTGTTTGCTTCAAGAGTCACTGAAGAACAAAAAATTCAAACTGCAGCTAATTTAGGATGATACAAATATACATTTCTGTCTCCATCTTTATTCTTTATTGGTTTTTCCAAATTATGTGCATTAAATGTTTCTTTAATTGAAAAATACTTTTGTTGATGATTTGAAATGTTTAAAATGTTTTTAATCACAAGATCTTCAATAAAACATGAAAATTAAATGACTGCTATCTATTTTAGGAGTAAAATTAATGTTCACCTTTTTACATCATTCTAAATATTCAGTCCCATATTATTTAAGTTATATACTACATACTTTATAAATGTTTTGTTTAAGCCTATGAAAAAACAAAAAATATTAAACATTTAAAACAATACACTGCACTCTTAGAGCACGCTATGAGAACCCCAATTATGTATGTGAATATATATAGGCACACATATATTTTAAAGTGAGCATGATTCAGGAAATGATTTCCTGACAGAAGACAAGACCTGATAACCAAAGTATAATGGAGAACTGAAAAAATGGCTACCAAATACTGTACAGTCATTAAATGATAGTTATTATTTTTATTTTAGTTCTTTTATTAGAATTATGCAGATAATTACCTTAATTTTCTACTTCACATTATGTATATATAGTATAAATATAAAAAATATATATACATATATATAAAATGTTGGACAAAGACAAGAGGTAAGTATCTTCAATTCTATTTCCTGTGTCAGCTATTTGTAGCATGAGAATTAGTTTCACTATTCATGCACAGTAAGAAGGAGTATGTGCATGAGACTCATTCTTATTCTTTTATAAAAAGGAAAGAAACAATGTGATATACTTCAGATTCAGAACAACTAAGGAAAAAAAAGAAAAACCCTGTCTCTAGATGGAGACTAGCATTAATGCTATGATATTAGAAAACCTGCACTAAGACTGGGCTAATCCTCTCACAACTGGGATTTCCTCCTGTCACTGCAGCAATAAAAAAGCTAACAAAAAACATTAAATATCCAATAAGCAAGTTCCTACAGCATTCAACATTCTTGATTATTCTCGGTTTTTTACCCAGGCAACAGAATGCTTCTACTTTGGTAGAGTTGATTCTCTTAGTACTAAGGCTAATAAATGCATACAATTGACAGAATTTTTAAACAGCAGGGAGTATAATACTCTTTGTATATTAGAACAATATAAACTCTGAAAATTCACTATTTTAATTCACGAAAATAACCTTAGTTCAGCAAACGTTAATTCCAAAGAATTTCATTTGAACTTGAAAAATACAACTTATTTCACAAAAACAACCTAATAAAACAAATTACCCAGTTAAAGCAATTCACATTATAGCCAACAAACTGTTGATTTGTTATTTTTCCTCTTTGTTGCTCATTCAAATATATACATACATGATTTATACCTTCTGATCAATCTTTCAGAAATCATTGCCTTCTTAACTTAGAGAATGATGCACATTACACTTCTAACAAAATTTTATGTGTTTTAACAACTCACTCATGCTCATTGATATAAAGTTCTGCAAGTTCATGCCAGGCTTCTTGGTCTCCAACAAATCTGGTAAGAGAAAAGAAAAAATAGTAAGTGTGTAGATATTCTGTAAATGAACAGCATAGAGAAAAAGGAAAATCAAATGCAAATTCCATTTTAATTAAAAAAGATTTATCAGAATAACAAAACACAATCCTCTTCTAAGACACTCACTGTTCCAGATACTCATTCAGTTCCCGAATGGCCTCCACATTTTTCCCTTGGGCTTTTCGAATGGCAATCTTACGCTTTCTTGCAGCCTGTAGGTTGACATTAATAAAGGATTAGGCCCTCAAGATTGCCTGGGTTTTTGTAAAGAAGGTAATTTGACTGTGCAAATTATTATCTCAATGCCAGTGAAATTCCATTGTAGAACTACTGCTTAGTGGGAGTTTATAAACATACCCCAATGACATCCCACTGAGGAATTCAAACATTCCTCTAACAATCACATATGCTTTACTTTTGATGCACACAATGCATGCATCATTTCGTTCAAATAAATAACCATCCAGATTCTGATAATTACAAGCCAGCAGGGAATCCTAATCTTTATTCAGTCTAAAGTCCTTTACTCTGTCTCATTCATAAGATCTATATCTTAAGAGATAGAGGGCTAGTGGAGATTAGGGAAAAAAAAAATCTCACAATGTTAACTTGAATGTGATTACACAAATGTGGTTTGTGATAACTTTTTTCCAAATTATAAGAGAAAAAGCTACCTATGAGTTTTTGAATAGATTGGTCCTGAAAGAAAATTGCATAATAGACAATACACTGGAAATTTGCATTTTCAAGTTTTTTTAAATGATAAATATAAAAATCAACACCATTTAACATTTGTCAAATATGTACTGAATAGCTATTGACTGTCAGGTAGTCCACTAAATAATAAATGTGTAAGGACTAAAAAAATAACAGATAATTCATTTCAAGAATTCAGTCTCATGAGAGAAAGGCAGAAAAAAAAAGGAAAAGAAAAGAAAAAAAAGACAACGACAGAGATAGAGATATCCAGGGATTTGTGTAACCAAGAGAACCTCATAAGGCTAGGAATAGTGGGAAAGGTGGACGGATAGGAAGAAAAGAGGGTCCCAGAAGTGATACCTCTACTAAAATAAAAGACAAACAGACATTGAGAAAGCAAAAGAGCAAACTGCATGGAGGGCAATGCAACAGTAGAACCCAGGAGTAAAGGCAAAGGACAACAGCGCAGTGAAATCAAGACTGTACTAAACAGTGAGGGACTGTAAAACACTACAATGATATTCTCTCCACCTCTGTTTAATTCAAAGTGGAAGGTTAAACAATAAAACACTGTGACTAGGGGCAGGTTAAAAGGTATGACCACTTTTAGACAATGCAAATAACTACAGCATAGAAGCTTAAATTACAACTCTGGATGAGGATGAAACTGGACTTTTCCACCTTCAAGACAATACATTAAAGTTCCTTTGCAAAACCTAACTGGTATCTACGCAGTAACTAAACTGTTTAGCAATATGTCAAGTCTCTCCCTATTAGACTTTTAAAGTTCTAGGTCTTTCAGGACTTCTTTTTCTCCCTCAAAGTCCACCTCAGTGCTTTCTGTGGTTACAATAATGAAAAGTGTCTTTACTCTCAACAATACCAACACTTTGGTGCTCAAGATAGGTACTCAGTAAACATCTACAGAGAACCGAAGGGAGTAAAGATACTGAAGATAATATTCAATGACATAATTTTTGCAAAGCTGAAAATTTAGGCATTTTATTCGAAATTGTTTGTCCAATAACTAAGAGATTGAGTTACTTCCACCTCAAATAGTACATGAAGAGAATCACTTGATTTCACTCTCAGTCATTCAGAAAGTTATGAAATATGAAAAGCACTACAAAGGCAAAACAGAAAACTATTATTTCAGGCACCAGAGAAGTGAAATAATTTATTACAAATATCTGCAACTTAAGATGGCACTAAAAGAAAATGTTTTAACTCCAAAGAAAGGAAATTAAGTTATTATTTTTTAAGTTGGTATTAAAAAATATACATGAAACACACTTTTCAGAAACTTTATTTTCAATAAATGGCTTATTAGAGAAAAATAATCTACGAAATTGTAACTGAAGTCTTATAATGAAACAAGTACAAGAAAAAATTTTCAGGAAGAGAAAAACTGCTTTTTAATAAAGGGTTGTTTTACTGAAACATGGCAAGTTATTAGAATAGTTAAAATTTAAAAATTATTCAAAACTTCCCAATGTTAACTGTGTTATAGGGAACAAGTAGATAAACAGAAATGCTTTGTTCTGCTTTAGGCTTGTAGCTATCAGAACTTTTCCCTGAACTCTCTATAAACTAAGAATCAACACAAAATAATAAATTCTATTACTCAAATATTTAACGTAAAACAAAACAGTACAAGAGCAAAACAAAAATGAACCTATAAAATTTGCACAGAAAATTCCTCTAGTGTAAGCTATTGAAAGTAAAAATCTAAACCATTTCAGAATATACACATACATAAAAGAAATTACCATACAGGTCAAACTTATACAGTGCCATTTTTCAGTGAAAAAAATGGGGGGGGGGGGAACCTATTATTTAAAGTACATGCATGTATTACCACAGAAGCAGTAAATAAAGATAAGGGATTTATGGCCAGTGAATTCATGGGATAAATGCTATCTAGAAATTGTACACTTGAATAATTTCTCAACTTAGTATAATGAACAAAGCTAATTATGTCAATTATTAAGCATTTCGGCATCTTATACTCCACAGCCATACAGATTATGACTTTTAAAAACCTTTTTAATTGAAAAACTTGCCAGCTAAAACTTCATTATCATTATGTATTAATATAACAATTTTTCCTTCCATAAAAGAAAAACATTCAAACTGTTTTTTGCTTAAAAATTCTAAAAATACTATTTTTCAAGCAGGTATATATCTACATAAACATAACATAAAATATTAAAATACCTTCAACTTCTGACTTAGTGGAAGCTGAGTCTGAGGCCAGTCATTATGTCTATATAGTAAACTAAAATATTCTTAACAAACTGACATAGTAATATTTGTCAAAATCAGGATAATTAGATAAATTACCTTAAGGAAAACAAGGTATATGTTTTATATTCATGTAAAAGACAGAAGAAAGCAAAATCATACCAAAAAACATTCAATAATTTCAAATATTACTGAGATGGCTTCTTTTTCATTTTTCATTAAGACAACTAAAATGTAACTATCCAAAAGAGAGTAGTATTTCCTCTATGAAAACGCCAAGTTTTACTGAGCTTTTATTCAAGTACATAAAATTCTTTCCAAATGATAACTAGCTTCCTTCAAATAAAATAATCACATATATCATACTAGACTGAAAGGCTTTTAATCCACTTGAAAAAAATCATTGTGGTAAATAATGGAATATTTAAAAGAAGATAAAACCTGGTTCCATGTGTATCTATTATTTCCAAAATGAATTAATTTTTCCTATCAAAGTAAACAAAGTAATTTTCAGTATAATCGGCTAACTTACAGTGTTTGTTGGATCTTCTTGTAAAATTCGATCATATAGCTGTATAGCATCATCGTACCTATTTAAAAAGAAACATCAATAACCATTATCTTAAAATTTCATGACAAATAGTAAACAGAGAAAAAGATTAAATTGGCAGGCTTTTAAAAGCATTTACAACTGCTTTCCAATTAATCGCTTCTAATCTTCATTTGACAGTTTAATTTGCTATATAATTTCATTTTCTTAAACTAAAAAATCATATGTGAAATATTTACAGAAACATGTACTTCAAAAACATAGATTTAATTTGGTTTAAAACACAAAGTGAAAACTGACAGCACAAAGTGATACTTTTGTGGTCTTCAGTTATGCCTAGATTTGCAGTCAATAAAATATATAAAACATTGTAACAAATATATTTCAAGTAGATGATCTACATGTTCTCTTTTAATGCATATTTATGGTGACTTTTCTTAGTTGGGTTGGGTCAGTTCAATTCATTCATTAAGTACCTATTTCTTACACATACACAATAGTTATTCTTGGATGTGTTACAGTCTTGTTCTGGGAAATAATCAGGTAAGAGAACCAAATTTATTGAATGAAAAATAATCAAATATGAGCAAAAATCTAAGAAGTCAAAATTAACATTAAGTCATAGTACATTACAGGGAAAGATACATGAGAAGTTACATAAACACTCTACCTAAGAATTCACCACCGCACTGGCAATAGGATGAAAGAACATATCTGAGTGTTTCTGAAATTCCTTCCTACCCATATTTGCTGCCCCAACTCCCTTCCAATCAATTTCTCTACTTTCAGAGAGAGTATCTATTGTTGCCAAGTCAACGATTAACAAATTTAAAACTAGGATTTGTTACTCTTGAAGCATGATCGTATTTCACTAGATCAGAAACAGTAGATTACAGTCTTATGTCAAATCCTATTTATTAGATATACTGCCAAGCACACTGACACTATTCTGAAGCTCAGTAGCAAAAGATCTTGTAGTTAATGATGTTACTGTAAGTGGAGGAGAATCCAAATGCAGGCCTCAGGTTTGCCATCTCTGAATAGAGTCAAACTGCTTATAAGATTCAGTTACCTTTCCATTGCTTCAAACCTCATGCCAGTTAGTCGCTTGACTCTATGACTCCCAGGGAATTGCCTTCTCAACTCCTGAAGACAAAACTGATAAATAACCGGTAAAAAAAGACTTGAAGAGTAGTGATTACATTATATGCACACTAAATGAGCTATAAAGAATGACCTACATAGTCATTTACATGCTTCATAAACAATTTCATTAGTGTGAGCTGTGACAAAGTTGCACTGATCAGAAATGAATACTGGAACAAAAGAATTCTGGCATTACAAGTGAAGGCAACAATCAGTTCTCAGAACTGATCAAGGACTTAATTGAAAAAAACAAGCAGATAATAAGATTTATTAATAACTCCCCAAATGCTACTACCTTATCACTCCTTAAAGACTGCTTCCATTAGGTATCAGAACTTACTTAAATGCCTACAACAACTTCCTGTCCTTTTCTTCCTATTACATAAAATAAAAATCAGTTCTTTGGTTGTACCTGTAGTATTTTCAAGTCCCTAACAATTTCTATTAATGCTTTGTGTATTTTAGCCCTGTTGACATGATATAGTAGGAAACAGTCTTATCAGTACATATAACCAAATTTAGGATTGAAAAATATAGATACCACATCTATGTGTAGTACCAGTTTCCGTTGAGCATAGACACATAATTCATCAACTCAACTAAACAAAATATTTTCTAAACATCTACTATGTTTATATGAATCTGGAAGTGCTAGAAATGACAAAAAATTAATATAGTTTATTCTAGCTCTCTAAAAAAACTGCCTTTAACTCACATTGAAACTATTAATCAGCAATAAAGTTTTTATATGATCTAGATGTATAATTTTAGTCTCTGGCTAAAGTTTTGTTTCACTAACAAAAATATTCAAATTAATGAAAACTGAAGATGATGCTCATTTATTTCTTTGACATGAGAAACTCATACTACTTGATCAATTATTCAAGCTAACTGGAAATTCTGTAACATTAAAATAAAATAAACACTTATTTTAAAAAGCTGCTAATATGAGCTCCTTTGTTTATCAATATTATCATCTAACTTGATCATTACTACTTTATCAAATAGCATTTGATTTGCAAATGAAAATTTAAAATTTTCCTCAAGAAATAAGCTGACACCTTTGTGAATATTTTCAATAAATTTTAAAGGTAATCCAAATAGAGTCTTGATATATTTTTACCACTGGCAGCTCCACTGGAAGTATATGTATAGCTAAATTAATAAAACGACCTTAAAAAGAACAATTCGAATCAGATACATGTATGTTTCTATATTTCTATTTTGTTTTTGTTTTTATGAATTTCTTTTTAGCTTAAATGAGAAAGCAGCACAAAGTAATATTTAAGAACTCAGGACATAGCAACAATAGAACAAATTGCTTCCTAAAATGAACACAATCATATCAAATAAAAAATCAAGAAAGAATTAAGATTAAATAAATCATGATGTAAAGCAGTCAGCATAATGCCTAGCATGTGACAGTTCAAAAATTATAGCTTTTATCATTATTTTAAAGCAGCACTAATACTTTAAGCAATATTTTGTACATATTAGGATTTTCAAATAATTTTGGATAAACATTTATAAGATGACAAAACAATATTTAATATTACATACTACGAAAATCATCCAACAACCCAAAAGAGAAACTCCTTGAAAATGATTTGCTTCTCACTTTAAACTCTACATTACAGCATAATTCATCTAAAAGTGGATAAACTTCTTTAAATAATTTAACCCTTCTGAGGTATTAAGTATCTACTTCTCAGGATTGTTAAGAAAATTTAATATACTACATCTTAAAGCAGCTAGTTAATCCTACCTACACTTAAGAATAGCATTCAAAACCAGCTATAGAAAACATTACATATAAACCATGTATTAAGACTTTATTGTTATATATTTCTCGAAGCAAATTTAACATAATAAAATTAGTTCAAGTACTTACCAATGCCAAGTCATCCCGACCATAGTCGAGGGCTGCAATCATCACCTGTTCATATATGATCCAAACTAAATATATTGAGAGGGAGAAGACTGAATTTTAATATCTCCCAACAAATATTCAATAATAAATTCCTCCAATTTTTGATAATTTTAAAATTTATCACTGAAAACTGATATAGTGCATCATCATATTTGGAATTAACAAAGCATCTGATACTTTCATTAAGATAAAACTTTTTAATATAAGATAAAAATCTTCAATCATTTAGGATTTTTATAATCCTAAAGAATTCCTAGTAAAATACATTTTGGTGAGATTAGGCCTGCAATTCTGTGAATTTCAAACCAAAAATGCCTGTCTGATAATATTAGTACTGCAAGCAATTACAAATTCTTCTCAAAGTATGAAACGTTTTTAGAAAGTGACAAGAACTTACAGATAAATTGATATGAACAGGAGGAAAAACACAAAGATAGTTTAAAAACAAATAAGAACCCTAAACTAGTATGTGGTGAGTCCGAATATAATAATTTAAAGAACTTACTGTCGTCTCCAAGTTTAGAAGCATATTCATTAATTAATTCCTCTCCAACTTCCACTATTTGCTCACTATTTCGTGAGTTTTCCTCTCTCCATTTTCTCATTTTATCTCGCATTTCTGAAAAAAATAAAATAAAATAATTATTTTTTTATATATATGATCAATGTCAAAAATATTTAAGATGTAATTAACATTCTTAGGTAAAAATAAACTCACGCTAAGATTGAAATATATGATATCTCAAAGTTAACACAAGAAAATCAATTTAACAAAAGCAACAGATCCTTCAGAAGATTGAAAACAATTTAGGATCAATAATATAAATATATGTAGAAGTAATTAATGGGTGTGGGTCTCCTACAAATATTCCCTATACCTTTAAGAAACTGTGGATTTAACTATTTGGGAGTCACAGTCTATTTTCAAAGTTTGAAAAAAGCAAGGATCAAGGATCACTTTCCCAGGAAAAATGCATCAAGGTACTCCTGAAGTACTCATCTTGATTCAAAAGTACAAAATGCTCAAAACATAGTAGAATATTATACAAACTGAAGGATTATTCATCATAAAACTTCACTAATAATACAACAGTACATAATGTATAAAGATACACATCCATGCAAAGAAATAAAAGTTAAAAACTTAGAACAAAGATTTGATTACATGCAACTAATAATATAGATAATATAAGGCCCAAAAGAAGACAATATTAAGAAAATTCACACAAAGCAACAAAACAAATGCTAAAATCTGCAATTCAAAAAACTTATACGAGGCCGGGCACAGTAGCTCATGCCTGTAAACTTCAGCCTATGAAGCGGCCAGGGCTAGGAATCACGGTTCGATAATCCCAGCTACTTGGAAGCTGAGGCTGAGAATTGCTTGAGTCTGTGGTACCTTGGGCAACGAGAGCCTACGGTTCCACGGGCAAAAATAGCGAGACTTAGTCTCAAAAAAAGAAAAACAAAAACAAAAATAAAAAAAAACTTATACTGAAAAATATCTGAATTTACATATAGAAAGAATTATGTCATGTGCCAGAGAATATTAACTCCAGAAGTTCAACATGAAGGCATATGCTAAAAAAGAATAGACTATATAAAGGATGAAGGGAACTCTTTAAGCATCCAAGGAAAAAAAAAGTATGAGGAAACAAATTAGATTACTAAACTTCCTCGACAATGTTTATACCACATTAAGGGGGTGAATACATTAAAATAATCAAAGAAATTAAATATCAGTAAAAGATTTATATTCAGCAAAACTCAGTTCCAAGTATAAAGAACACAAAGTATAGTTAACAAGCAAGAACTTGGACAATATTTCCCTGAGAAATTAAGGGAATAACTTTCAAATAATCAAAATGACTAGAAGACAATATAAGGACTTGTAATCACTAAATATACACAATTGTTTGAATTAAGAAATGGCTAGAATTAAGAAATAGAGTTCATTTATTTTATGTTCTAATGATGCAAAAAATGGGTGAGAATGAGAGCACATGCAAAAACTTAATATTTTTAGTAATAATATTGACATTATTTTTCTATGACCAGTAGTTGTAATAAAATAAGTAATTATGAGATATCCTAGTTGTTCTTAAGAATTAGGAGTAGGGGGTGTCTCACATAGAAGGAAATACAAATATAAAAGAAAAATTCAAATCTTCTACATTCCACATGCTAATATTTCAAAGGTTAACACAAACTCAACAGGTAGTCTGCCTTTAAAAACACACACACGCACACACAAAAACACAGTCCTAGCTACGGATCAACTTAGTAGTAATAAGCACAGAATAACTGAATTGTAGTTAAACACAATATGTCACTAAAAGTTCTATTTCTTGACCTTGGTAGTGGTTTCAAGGACATTTACAATGTAATAAACAACTAAGCCACAGATTTGGTTTTTGTGTAACCTGTCCTTTCTGTTTTATTTTACAATAAAAAGATACACTTAAGGAAGATACAGAAATGAATGAAGGGGGCCAAGGGAGAGAGGGAGGGAAGAAGAAAAGTTCTTTAAAACATAGCCAAAATACTTTTGTCTTTTACCAAATAAAACAGTATAAGGTTAAACTGAGTTGCAATATAATTTCCTCAGAATTCAGACACAGAAGTTTATTAACTGAACAATTTTAAAACACAGAACTTATATTTGTTTAAAATCATCTCAAATCTTACTTGAAACTATTACTCTACAATATTTTGTAAGTTGAAACTAAATGAAACTACCTTGGGTACGTGCCTAAAAACACAGTTGTTGACATAAAGATGCAAAGAAATACAGTGAGACTGCAAAAGCATTAGTAAGGACAAATTCTTCATATAAAAATAACAGCCTAAACACACACTCAAAACCAGCCGCAAGCTTTACACCATTAATTTATTAATAACTTACATAAAGCTTTCTACTAAAGGAATGTAATGGTAAAAAAATCACTCATTTAACCCAATATAAAACTAATGTTGGGAAGAAAACCAACAAAATTCTGTAATTTTAGCAAACAGAAACAAGGGGTGAAAAAGTAGTGCTAATGTATTAAATCCAATGATAATACCTAACTAAAATTATTCTCTTAAAACGGATATTGGTTAAAGAGTAAAACAATGTAGCAGAGTATCTGTCTATAAAGGTTGGGTTTACTGTATAAATTCAAGTGTGTTTAATCCATATTTTCATCCACAATTCAGCAAATATTCTTCTACAAGGAATGTATGGTAGTAAGATCTGCTTCTACTCACAGAATTATTTTGATACCGAAGTATATGCAGTTACATGTTTTCCCCACAATAATTCCCAATCTGGACACAATTTGGTGTCAATAATTCAGTTCAATTCTGGCACTAACTACTGGGAATCAGTCAGCACCAGATCTTACAGGTTAAGATTCAGTCCCCCAAAAAATACTATCTCCACTTCAGCTGTCAATAACAAGTCAAGGTTACTACTATTGACCAATAGCTAAAAAAACTGCAGGAAATAAGGGTTGGCGCATAGGATTCACATCCTCTCCATGCACAGCACCTTCCCAGTACTTGATGTGGTCACAAAAAGCAAGAAACTCCAAACTTCATAGTCTAGGGGGTTTAACTATGGAGACTCAGTATAGAGGTATAATTAATATTTTATCACTGACCAGTGGACATTAACTCAATCTCCAAGTCTTCTTCCCTTCCAGGAGCTAGAGGGGTAAGGCTGAAAGTAACTACCCTTAGCACCATCGGAGGCTATCTAGACACCAGTCAAGTCATTAACAAATGAAAAAACTCTTAATTCTAGAAATTCCAGTGCTCATAGTTAGGAGCTTTTGCCAGGAACTCAGGACCAAGAGCAAATTATAAAATTCAAGATATTACTATCAATCTTGCTACATAGGAAATTGTAAGGCTGTAGGAGCTCTCTGCCAGCAGTTTATTATATCACAATTTAAGTTATCTTTAATCCACAACTTTGATTCTCAGAACTTTCATCTACACCCCCAAGACCACAGTCCACTTACACTATCTGAAACCCACATTCTCTTTCAATTTGGCAATTATACAGGAAGAAGAGCCTAGGGAATATATTTAGTATTTTGCATGTGTGTTCATAGCACTGAACACCCTTGCCCTTATTCCTGACACCCAAATTAAGAAATACTAGCCCAGATGAATGAATAAAATACACCACTTGAATTCTCAAGAGTCATCATTAGGTAAATTTTTATTTAAGATGAGAAATCTCAATGCCCTTTAGGAAGCAGAATTCCTATACACAAATATTCATTTACAGCAGTCTTCAATTTTCCATCAGTCTCCTATTTATTCACAATTGAGATCTATTTTTAAGAATTCTGATTTTTAAAACATTCTCCTTTCATCTACTGATAGATCTCCTTAATTTCTTAGTTACTCAAAATAAAGTCAATTTGTTATTTCTATAGCACATGTTAGAAATAGAAAGATGAAAAAAAGAATCATGTCTTGTGCCTGCAAAGCTCACAAACAGAAAAATGTATTTACAAATTAATAAAAGCTAGGACAGTGAAATATCCAAAGCACCAAGAATGCAAGGTGATTCCAACTGGTGAGGAAAAAGGTTAAAAATTAAAGATACCCATTACAGATGAGTGAAGTTCAAGATCAAAGGGGGGTTGTTAAGATGAAGTTTTGAGCAAAATAGTTTAAACCATGGTGTAGGAATGGAAGTTACCAGATGAATTCAGGATGGGAAATTGCCCAGCACCCCTAGATTGGTGGTTAGAAAGGATGGGGAAGGAGAGAAAAAAGGCAAGTCAATTACTTCAGGCCAATGCAGTATAAAGTCCAGGTAAATTACTGATACAACCCCCCAAAAAGAGCACATAATAAATTTTTCTGCCAATGACTACTAGCAGAAAGTCCAAATAAAAACCTGAAGCAACAGCCATCAGAAGTGGGGAAATTAGAAAAAAATACTTTTTCTAGACTCAGTAGTAGATGTATTTTCCAATTTACACACACTCTTAATTTTAAAAGAAAATTAAATTTAGCATAATATGTACCTGAAGGTAATTTTCAGTTTTAAATATTTAGAAAATGCTTTTATCTATATACTCATGTCTCCCTTAAAGATATTTTTAAGTGTTATACACACTTCAATTTTGCTTCACAACTCTTATTACCAAAGGTTCCTCTTTCATTTCCAAATTTTTGCAAGTTTTACAGTAGGGTAACTGAGTTTTCAGGGTTTTTGCCATGAGCCTCTATGATCAGCACCTGTGGTATTGAGTTTTCCCCATGAGTGTACACACCTGGGCCCAGTGGGTGTGCATATGTGTGAGTGAACTCATCTGAACCTAGGAAGAGGAGGTAAAAGGGCAACACCAGTCAGGGGTGGGGATGAGGATAGACCAGAAGGTCAGAAAGAGAGCCCAGAGAAAGAGCATGAAGATTCCTGGGGGGAATTGGGGGCTCAGCTGCCTCCTTGCCTGCTTGCCATCCAGTTGGCCCCATCTCCCTGCCTGGTGTGCCTGTGTACCTGGTTCCTTGAGTATTAAAGTCTATAATAACCACTAAGGGCTCTGACATTCTTCTCTAACTTTTAGACCCAGAACTGATGAAGAAGCAACCTGGACTGGGAAGCTTGCACTACAGCATGTAAAGGTAGTAGTGTACACCAGTTATGCACGTGCACACGCCAAACTGCTTGAGTTTAAATCTTACTGACACTTTCTATCTGTACCACACTGGGAGAATAAATCCTTAGCACTTTAGTGTTCTCAACTAAAAAGTGAAAATGAAATAGGAATATCTGTATCACACAATTATTTCTAACTACCTTCTACTTTCTCCCTAGTTTCCTACCCACTGATAATTCTTCTTTTTGTCTCTGAACCACGAGGCTTCCAAGCTTCTTTCTAAGCCAGTGATACATTCTATAAAACCAATTCTATACACTCTACAAAACCATAATCCTTACATTTCTGGCTTTGCTGCTCTTTTTTCACTAAAAGCAGGGAATTTAAAGCAGGTATCAATAAACAATAGCCCTAGGGTCAAATTTTGCAGGTACCTATTTAGTATACTAAGTTTTATCAGAACATTATTCATTTAGGTATTGTCTAGTACTGGCAGAGTTGAATATTTGAGACAGACCATACGTCACAAAAAGGTAAAAATAATTACTATTGACCTTTACAAAAAAACAAAAACAAAAAACAAAAAAACCCTGCCAATTCCTGATTTAAAGCATTAAGTGGCACAAGGGCACAAGATCTAGACTCAGCAGTAGAGTTAAAATTCCAGTTCTGCCACTTATCAACATAAGAGGCATTTAACATTTCAAAACTGAGATACAAAATATAGATCACAAGCCTGTCTTAGGTCTCTGGTGAAGTTACACAAAACAAAACCCAGACCTTTCAGATGTTGTTTGGCCATGACAGTGTTCAGGGGAGTTGTTTTTAATCTAATTTTGATTTTCAGGTATGGCATGGCATGCACTCATCACCTCCTCAGAGGCACCACTATAACCTTTCATTTAATTCATACATCATTCTCATCAGCTTGGCATTTATTAATCTTAATAACATGATTTATATAAAGCATTTCATAAAACTGTGAAGTATAAAAAAAATGTAATTAACTTTATTTTAAGGGAAATCTCTGATAATGATTTCAGCCTCCTGCAAGAAATAAAGGTTGAAAACTTTCCATTTTACTCTACACTCTCTCCCCAAAAGAATACTTCTTAAAACCAAGGGCATGCATTATATACTGCGTAGCTCAATAAACACATACACACACACACACACATGCCACTATTTGCCCACAAATTCTATTATGCAAGCTCTATGGAGAGCTAAGGTTCAAGAGTTAAGCAACTGGCTATGATAATTTTGTTTATTCCTTACATGAAGTCTAAGTTTCACTGCCTTGAGACAAAGGTCTTTGAAGGGAGAAAAACTTGTTTCCTATTTACTCTGCTGATTTCTTTATTCCAAAACTTCTTACTAATCTCTAAACTTTGTTCATTTCACTTTATTGTATATTCTGAAATATCATTTAGAGAGTCAATCACAAGGACCATTAATACCTGGAGGATAACCAATTTTAAATTATTCATAGGCTCACAATGTAGTCAATTGGCTTCAGGATGTTGAATATAGCCATTCTTCAGAAAAGGTCATTTCACTTGCAAAAAGGAAGAATTAATTTATTTAATGCATAGAAAATTTCAGAGGTATTTTTCAAATTGTGAACTACAATACATTATTGGGGTATGAAATTAACTTGATGGATTTCTTCCAGTATTTGCTGTGAAAAATGAAACAATAAACAGAATGAAAGCATCTCTTATACCAAGTACTATTTAAAGGGCACTTTGGTTTCAATTTATACACATGTTAAAATATTTATGTGTATTTATTAATATAAGGTAATTTCTTATTGTGGATTGTGGGAAAATGCAGGAAAGGACTTTTTTTTATAGCATAACAACTGAGAACAGTTTAAAACAGTCAAACATTTTAGAACAATGCAAAGCAGAACACAAAACAATGAGCATTGTTTATATATGAAATATATAATTGCAACATAAGTAGCCTTTTGCTTGAAAACACTTTAAAGCACACTTAAACAGCAAGCCCTGTCATACTCCTTTATGTGGTTGTAAATAAAGTATAAAATTATGTCACACAACAATCTGCTAGTAAATATCTTAAACAAATTGTCTGAAGATCAGCAAAATAATCTCTTAAAGAAAATGTGTTTTCACCTTTAGTAAACTATTACTGCAACCCCATTAGAAAAATCAAAGTTACCTTCTTTTTCTAATAATATGGGTTACCTCCCCAATATTTAATTTACGTTTTTGTTAATGACACCTAAGGACTCCATTTTTTACAACTGTTCCTGTCTTCTCCTTTGGTACTTCAGTCCTGTGATTCTTTTGAACTATTTCTAACATTCATACCTTCCACCCTTTTTCAACAGCTACCATCCAAATTCAGGTTTTTATCATCCCACTCTAAATATGATAGTGTAGCTTTTAAGCTGACCTCTCTACCCAAATTCAATCAGCAAATCACATTTCTAGAAAGATTTTTTTTCATCAGGCAACTCAAATTCTTAGCATACCCAGTAATTCCTATTGCCTTCGGAGTAATACAGTTTTATAATTACACGAAAAACCTTTGGAGTTATCCACAATCGACTAGTATTTACCAAATGCTTACTATGTGAGGGGTCTTATCTGGGAATAGAGAGTAAGAAACAAGGTTAAAATTATTGTACTCATGGTGCTTGTACTTTAGCAGAGCATAAAGATGGCAGATCAAATAATTTCAAATAGTGATAACTCCTCTGACGGAAACAGCTATGGATAAAGTCAGATGAGGGAATTCTCTGAGGAAGTAGTTTGCAAGCTGAGGGAAGGATGAGAAGCCACCATAAATAGCACATGTAAAGTCTTGAGACAGAAATTAGACTGGCAAATTCTAAGAACAGAAAGGACACCTGAGTGGATGAACTCAAGTAGTTAATAATCTGAGTCTGGAACACTAGTATAAAAGCAGCTCAAAACACAGCATTCCCTTTTACTACTATGTTGTCTGGGATAAGCTATTTTGGTGCTCTTGTTTTCTTCTTAATTTGTCATCTATAAAATGAGCATAAAACTTATGTCATAAAATAGATGTTGGAATTAAATAAAATTATACAAAATATTTAAACCACTATTTCATTATTTTATATTAATAATTCATTATTACCACCACTATGACATATATTTTTGGATCAAAGTTCACAAACTAGCATTCACTCATCAAGCAAACAGCATTATAGGAAACTTGTTTTCTAAATCTCACCACTACACTGGTGAGATTGTTTTCTAAATCTATGCAAAGAATAAACTCTGTATGCACAAAGGATGTAGACAATAATTAGAATATGACAGATGAGATTAATTAATAAACTGTCTTAAGTATCCTCCAGTTAAATCAACTCAACGAACTTCCTTCTGCAAACCAAACCAATGATACCTTATAGCATTCATAAGATCTTTGCTTAATAGGTCTCATCAGGTAGCATTTAGTTGTTTCCATCAATCATTCCATTTAAAAAAATTCCCCAGAAACATTACTAGAGTGAAAAGGCATCAAAACCAAATTGTGATTGTTTGAGGTACTGAATAAAGGGAAAGTAAGTGTCAATAAACACAAATAACTAAAATTGCCTCTCAAACATAGTGAATATTTCAATGAATATTCATATATTCATTATAAACCAGGCACCTACCCATCTTCTGCCCAAATATATCTCAAGAAATTATGACTAGACACTTCTTGACTAGACACTTCTTACAATGTTCTTTCCTACCGCCAAACTACTAATGCTTTCTCTATGTAAAACATATCTTATTTTAACCCAGTAATGAATAAAAGAATGTTATGCTTATTATATAGGCCTTTTATAAACGTGATAAATTTTCCTATCAAAAGAACTAGTCTCTTTGCACTAACCATTTCCGTAATTTTAACTCATAATGCTATTGGAATGGGATTCTTAAGGACACATTCAATTGACACTGCTTCCAGCAAAAAATAAAAAACTATCCCGAGTCTTCCCATCATCTTTTTAAATTATGAAAATCTATTACCATTCAGGTCTAAAAGAGAAATACAAAATATGCCTTTTTTAAAAGTCCCTTCAAATAGAATTTTAATTCTGAAATTTATAAACCTGATTTTACAAACGAGCAAATGATATCTCAATAGTTGAACCTAAGTCTATGATACAGAAATTATATTAATACTAGAAAAAATGATTTCTGGTGACAATTTGTTAATCATTTTCATTCCTATTAATGATTCATTTACTCAACAAATAATTACTGAGTTCCTGCCATATGACAAATTCAAGACTAAATAATAGATTCCAGTACATATACTAGAATAAGTTAGGTTTGATCTTAAGAAAAAAAGTAGCATATACATGCCTAGCCAAAAATCAAGAGGGGTATAGCATACTTAGAGAATTCAACAAAAAAAAACACTATAGTTGGCTCACTGAAATTCAGGGAGAACAGGTTGAAATAAAGCTGGAGACATGGGAATGAGTTAAGATTATCTTTCATACAGTACCAACCAGTTTAAAAGCATTTTATATGCATTTTCTCTTTTTTTCCTTACTTAACAAATCTGTGACATATTTACTATTAACTTATTATTGTATATCAAAATAATCACTTCTCTTTATAATGTCAACAGAGTTAAGTTCAAGTTACTTAGCTAAATAACCTTGTCTGTTGGTACTTAAAAATTTTATTCCTTAAGATTCTATACTTGATACTGTTATCTAAGAAAACTACATTGAACATAGCTTCAAAATATCATTTTTCTGAAAAAGCATGAAAAGGTTGTAACACTTTTAAAAGGTATTAAGATAGCAGTCACATATATACCCTCCAGCTGAAGACATACATTCTGATGCAAGTCTTTAAAAACTATGAATTAACAAGTCTATCTTTTCTAATTATTAGACTGTGAACTCCCTGAAGATAGGGACTGTTATGTTAATTACATATTTAGTCTTAACCACATAAAACTTTTAATATCATGACTATCTCCCAATACAGGTAGAAACACTGGGGTTCTGTGCTCTAGAGACCCTAAAACCAATTATAAATCACTAAATTCAGTTAAGTATAAAGGACCTTTCTTCTTATGCATGTTTGCAACTTGCGAATACTAGAGACTTACTATCAAAATAACTTTCAGTTATAGTTTAAGTTAATGTTATGTCATTGTTTAAATAGCAAAGATTTTTTTTTTCATTGAAATCCACTGTTAAATGCCAGGAATATAAATTTCACTACCCAAGCTGCACACCTGAGTGAAACTCATGTCTCCCACTAAAGTTTTTGAGAAGGGAAAATCTTTCCTACACAACTGGTCTAAAGTTTGGATTCTTCTAGACTTGAAGTTTAAAAGATTTAAAAACTCTTCCACCTTAAACTGAGCACAGGCCCTAGATCATAAGCTAATCAGATCTTTCTTAATTGAAGGGAGCAAAAAGGAAGCTGTATGGTTACCCGTAAGAGTGTTCTGAAGGGGAGTGGACACAAAATAATTTAAAAGGGGAGCGGTCAGAAGCCCAGTTCTGAAGAGGAAAGGAACATAAATTAGAATGTGAGAGGCATCAGATTTGTCCACGGGTCTTCTACACATCCTTTCTGCACTGACGTGTAACCCTTACACAGCCTTTAGTGAAAGGCCTCACAGGCCCGCGGGTCTTGGCTGTCAAGCTTAGAAAGACACCTACTCTGCCTCCTGCGCACCGCCCAGCAGTCACAGGCCATGTGTGACAGCCCCAACCCCAGCTGCCCTGAGCAGCTGGCCTTGAGCGAAAGCAGGTGGGTCAGTCTGTTCACTAGAGAAAGCGGTGGGGAACACGGCAAGGTCCAATCGGAGGCCGGGTCAAGACAGCAATCAGCCTCAATCTCGACCTCAGCCACCTCCTCCGCTTGGCCTGTGTGAGAGCTTTCGTGCCGAAGACCGAACACAGAATCCAGCTCTCGGAAAGCAGCCTGGTATCCCCGCACCGCTTCCCAGAGCTTTCGGTCTCTCCGCACCCGCCCTGCCCGCGGTTACCTTCCCAAGTGACATCGTAAAGCTCTGAGACCTTCGCCATCTTCTCAGACCTAAAGGCAGCGGGGGGGAGGGGGGAGGGAGGGGAGACAGGGGACATAGTCACGTGGTCTGCGACCGGGCGGTGGTGAATTACGAAGTCACTTCTCATTGGGGGATAGCGCGGAGGGGGCGGGACCCACTTCCCAAGCGCCCTCGGCTTGGGGGAGGGCCTGCTGGGAAAGGGGGCGGGGCGACTTAGGCGGCCCGCGGAGGCGGAGGCGGAGGCATCCTGGAGGACCGCCCAGTGGCGGAGCCAGCTTTGGTGAGACTTTATTAACCCTGGATATTTAATATCTGTTGGGTTTCTAGTTGCGCCACTCCCAATTATTCAGAAATTTTCTACAAATTCTCTTCCCGATCGCTAGTCAATTTCGTGTTCTCTGCACCGCTGCCGAAACGCACCGTTCTGCACGAATCCTCTGTGCTTCCCTTAATTTTCCTTCTTCCCAAGTGGGTTGCACTTTCCATTTCCTTTTTTATGTTCCACTAAGCTGATACACACAAAATTTTCGTTTTTGAGACTACGCTCGATTCTACGATTACTCTACAGCCTTGTGATCGAGGACTTACTAGTGTTTACATAAAGGTTTTTGTGCCAAATGATACCTTTAGTTAACGCTCCTCATTTATGTTACTGTATTATCCTTGGCATGCATCTCTAGATTTGAAATTCCATAAGACTAACCATTATATAACTGCTTATAAATAAAGGGATATGGGAATAACAGCCCCTACACTTCACTCCTCTGCTTAACGTGCTACACTTAACTCCTCTGCTTTGCCTCCTTTCCGACACTTTTTCGCAAAGCTGATTGCTTTCTAAACTTTGGCCCTAGTTCCCTGAACTGCTGAGAAATTGTTGGGGGTGGAAGCAAAAAATTAAGTCATAAACACATATTCAGTATTTGAAGCAATGAAAGCATAGGAGTTTGAGGGGAGAATAAAATCAGGAAAGAAGGATAAAATCCCTACCTAGTGCCATAATTATGAGTCAGTTGAAGAGGCTACTGTCTATCTGCAATAAGGAAGAAAAGTGTCTTATCCCAAAAGCTGTGACAAGGAAGTAGATTTAAGAAAAAATAAAAAAAGAACTACCAGTGGCACCTGCCACACAAAAAAATTATAAAAGAACAAAAGTTAACTTCATTTTCTCCAGGCAAAACAGACCTTTAAAAAAAAATTAAAACAAGTTTGGTGTCACATATTGAGCATACTATCAGATCGGAATTCAGATTTAGTAGCTGGGTAACTTTGAGCATATATATCTGAGCAACAGAGATAAGGAAGAGATAAAAGGAAGATAATTACAACATATAAAGCTCCCAATATACCTTGAATTATTATCAGGATTCGAAGAGATACAGCATGAATGACTCTTGTCATTGAGATACCAATGTGACTTGTTTATATGCTGAAGACACCCAAATTCATAAATCTTCAATCCTTACTTCTCCCTGGAAACCCAGTTCTGCTTTCTTGATGTTCACTCAGATAACCAATATGCATCTCAAAGTTAATATATCACAAACAGAAATCTGGATTCTATCACCACCAATCCCAACTGCTCTTCCCCATTGCACCTAAAGCCTAAGTAGTTCCTTCTTTGCCAGCCTCTCTGTATATTGTCTATATGCAAAGTCTGTATTGTCCTAAAACACTCCCAAAATCGAACTTTGTTTTTTATCTCCATTTTTACCACCTTAATGTAAACCACAGCTTTCTCTTGCCCAAATGATTACCAACATCCCTATTGCCTTAGTTTAATTCTTTATATAAAATCTGTTTTCTATGCAGTAGCTCTCCAAAAAAAAAAAAAAATCAATTGTCTCTCCCTAGAAATAAAAATATACTTAAACTCTTTACCTGATTTCCAGAATTTTACTTATCTGTTCCTACGTAATCTCTTACTTCAACTCCTACTGTTACCTTTTCACTAGATCTCAGAGATTCTTGCCCACTTCTTATTCCATAAACCTGTCAAACTTCTGTCTGCCTTGGGTATGGCATTTGCCCGACTTGTCCCTTTCCTGAGACTTTCCTTTCTAGATCTTTGAGCAACTCTCATTATTCACATCTCTGTTTTAAATACATTACCTATAGGGAGACCTTTCTTAGCTTTCCAGTAAAAAGTATCCTTGGTTAATGTCTGTTACATCATTATGATGCAGTTCTATTTTATATTTTGTTTACTTATTTTTGGTATTTTCCAGTATTATATAAGCTCCTTGAGAGTATGGAATTTGTCATTTTAACCTTGGAATGTCCAACCTATAAGAACACCTTCCACACAGTTACTACTTGTTGAGTGAATTAATGAATTAGGTACTCAAAAACTGGCAGCTTGTTTTAGTGTTTGTAAGAAAATGTTTCATAGTACTGTATACATAAATAGTAGTGTGAATATATATAACAATAGAGTTGATATCTATATGTGTATATATATATGTGTGTATGTATATATATCATACACATATAGATATCAAATCTTTTATTTGGTTAAGGATTTTTTTTTATATCTGTTACTTCCCTAAACAAAATTTAATATGGGGAATATATTTATTCATTTTACACTTCCCAGCCTCTTAACATATTATGTGGCACATGTGTTTTGGCATACATATACAAATCAATATTTGCAATGAATTATTGATGCCCAATATTTTGTTAAATTTTTTGAGGTAGTGAAAATCCAAGAAGTTATCTTTTAAAGACTTAAAATGAATCTTAATACTTATAACCATTTGAGGGTCTAGTTACTGCAATTAAAAGATCTTATCTACCATTATCTATCAACCAATAAGCTATATGACAGTTGGTAAATGAAGTCATTTTCAGAGTTTTTCAGCTCAAAATGAGAATAATTTAATTTTAGACTAAGAAAGTGCTTGCTATTCCTTAGAACAATATTTTTCAGACTTTTTGCCTGCAACATTCTAAGGAATACATTTTACATCTTTACAAAGTATGCATACATATACTTAAAACAGTAAGTCTATATTCCTTTTTTTTTTTAATTGTAGTTTTATTTTGTTCTTTGGGTTACAACCACTCTGTTATATAATTTTCCCCCCTCCCTCTTCCCTCCATTCTCTCACACCCCACTCTTTGTTATTTATTAGCTGTGCTGAGTCCCTTAGTCTCTTTCCTATGTTAGTGTCTTTTCTGTGGGTGAGGGATTGCGTTGTTGGGTCCCGGCGCCCCTTGATGTTAGATTTTCAGCTTAAGGTTGTGTTTGGTGGCCAGGTTATATTCGTTTGTGATCTGTCCATGTTTTCTTGCTGCAGGCCTTCCTCTCCAATCCAATCCCCTCGCCTTTGCTTTGCTGCTTTTCCTTATGGGTCTGGTGTCGGGCTTCGAGGGTCTTGTCTCCTGCCGGTGTTGGTCACGAAATTTCTTTGAGTTCAAGCTTTGAGGCTACTAGGTCTTGCTATATTTGCCCGTGGAACCGCAGGCTCTCGTTGCCCAGGGTACCACAGACCCAGGCAATTCCCAGTCTCAGCCTCCCAAGTAGCCGGGATTACAGGCGCACGCCACCACGCCCAGCTATTGTCTGGAACTAAGTCTCGCCACTGGCCCCAAGCGGACCCGAACCGCGATCCCTAACCCCGGTCGCTTCCCAGGCCGATCTTACAGGCACAGGCCACTGTGCCCGGCCCATGAGACTGGTCCAGTCTATATTCCTAATAAGATTAAGAATTTCTATTTTATTTTCCAAAAATACTAGCTATGACCCTCTAAAATGGCAGTGACCCATATTTTGAAAAATCCTAATGGACATTATGATGTTTCTTAATCTGAGACCCTGAAGTGAAATGATTTGCTTAATTTCTTGCCACTAGTAGGTAACAGAGATGGAAAATTCATTTAGAGAATACAAGTTGCATAGATCAGAAATTGAAAGGATGAAATATTTACAGACGAAATATATTTAAAGGGGATTTTATCACCATTAGTACTTTCTGAAGTGAGGAAAGTGATTGTCCCTTTATATATTAAAACATTTCAAATAATAAATTTTGCTTTCCCAGGCATACTCAAGAAAAAGAACTGGCATATCAGTGAATAAACTTCTATATTCTTAACATTTTGTAACATAATAATTGTAAATCAAAAAGAAATAGCCCCTAGTCACATAGCCCCAAGAACATAAGCATCAGTCGTATTTTCCATAAATCCACCTTTGCAAGACATTCTCAAAACTTTCATTCATATATTTTTTTAAAAATTTATCTATTTTTTCTGATTAAGCTGTCCATCATTAATGACAAGTGTCAAGAAAATAGCTAAGAAGCCAAATACTAGATTATGTCATATCAGACACTATGTGGAACATTATCTTACTTAATGATCTCCAAAGCACAATTTATAAGGCAAATGAATGTGGTCTATGATATACATTTATATGAAACCATCTTATGATTTTCATTTTATTTCTGTAAGTCTCTGTTTGAATAGTTAGATTGATAATGCATCAGAATGAATTAGGATCAGACAGGAATATTAAATAAAGCCACATTTTCTGTGAGATGGGATAAATGTTGATTATTTATCAAGGCAAATTGATCCACAAACTACTTAAGAGTGCTCTTTTGTGGCCAGAATTTACTTAATTTAATTAATATCTTCAGACATTATGAAAGACTAAAGCAACTTCTTAAATTTAATAAGCCTAATACCATTTATAAAATGGATTATTTAACATTACAGAGCATAATACTATTTTAATTGATTTTGTAATATTACATCTTCATCAAATCTTTTTTTTAGAATCTACTGTCTGCTTTGTTCTGTATTACTCATAGTAAATTAAAGTATCCCATTTATGTAGCACAGTTTGTAACCTCTATTTACTCTGACAATTACCTATCAAAATAAATTGGTCTTGCTACAACTCTTACAAAATTTACCATAGCTTTTAAATCATATTATTATTGTTTCTACTTAGTGAATCATAACCATAATCCATTTATATTTTAGAGAAATCACTGCTTATTTCATCTACATTCTATGGTAATAGATTTCCACTATGACACATTCACATTTGCAAGTGAGTTTTCCTTAGGGTATTATTTACCAAAATCCAGGTTAATGTGAGGTTGTGTTAGGAAGCTTCTGAATATTGCATTATAAGGTTATGTAATTTAATATGTTCTCCTGAAACACGCCTCCTATGCCGCCTTTACTGGCACAATCATAGCATTTAGACAATTCTAGTTTTTCCACATTTGCTATCATTTGCAATATACATCTTAAAATGTGCCAGCTGTTCACTACCCATCCAATTATATTATTTTTTAAAAAGTAAAAGAGAGTCTCTCGAAAATATTTCCAGTGAGATCATTTTGGTCCTTTCACAATAGAATTCAGAAACTAATATTTCCCTTCTGTACCATAGCTGTAACAGTGTAGAGGAAAGTACATCCAGAAAGGGTACACCCAGAATTTCTCCCACATGGGCAATAAATTTGAGCTGATTTTTTTTTTTTTAGATTTATAAACATGTCTAATAGTCTACTTTTAAAAATTATTTAATTTCCCCAAAATGCATATTCCATGTTGATATACACATACATCTGTACATATGTAACAGTTCGTGCCCAGAAATTAATTTTTGTAAAAATCCCCTGTGGTTACCATTCAAGAGTCTCAATGTACTGTTACTATGACTGATGGATTCTGGAACACATCTAGATTCCATTTTCTACAAGAGAACTATAACTTAATTCTTAACATGAAAAATGTTCAAAAAAGTGTTTATTCTCAATAAACAAATTGCATTATGGGTAAACTCAGAAAAATAATATTAGCTTACACTTTTATATAATTCTATATTTTTCTGTTATTGATGTCATTTTATTTTTTAGCATTCCTTCCTTCCTTTTTTTTTTTTTTTTTTTTTTTTTTTTTTTTTTTTTTTTTTTTTTTTTTTTTTTTTTTTTTTTTTTTTTTTTTTTTTTTTTTTTTTTTTTTTTTTTTTTTTTTTTTTTTTTTTTGATGACTTGGTAGCTTTAGTATAGCCACAAATGGGCTATGTCATTTATTTATCTGTAGTTCTGAAGTATCTTATCCTTGCTACAAGGCCACATAGTCACACTTTACTTGTCATCATTTTCTTTCTGTGGCGTTTTGGCCACTCTTGGCTAAAACTGGTTTAAAAGGGTAATACCTACTCTGTTCACAGAGTACCCATTTCATATTTAAGATCTTAAATGTGGGGTCTTTTTTGTTAAGAGGAGTGTTTATTTAGTTAGCCCCATAGAATTATTTAGGGTAAAGACAGGTTTCCTGGCAGAATGTCTATAAGAATACTGTCTACCCCCTAAATCTATTTCCTTCAACCATTCACCACCTTATTTCTGGGGGAACATCAAAATCTGAAGTGGTTTAAGTTTATGTAACTTAATTTTTAAAATCTATACTTAAAATTCTTTATCTTAAAACTGAATTAAGGGGTAATATAGATGTGTTCCAAGAGCTACAAATCACTCCAATTTCCTTCCATCTCAGTAGAAATTCTTTCAGTATTATATTTTAACTTCCTTCAGCTTATGTTTCTATTCCAGATTTTTTGGCATCTTTTAGCAATGAACTAGAACATTTGTCTTGTGGACAGAACAGGGATACTTATCCATGATGAGCAGAAGGGGAGTGATTTCCATTGATGCAATTTTTTTCTAGCTATAACATAATAATGAAATTTTAAGCATAGCCTCAATCTAATCATGAAAAACTAAGACAAAATCAAAATGAGAGCCATTCTATAAATCAGTACTGATCAGGGAATGGCAGTGCTGTTCTAAGTTTTAGTAAATGCTTAGTCTTAAGTACCTATTAAAAGATTCAAATATCATGATTCAATTATGAATGTAGAGTTTAAGTTGTGAAAGGATCTCAAAATTATTATTTATTGTAAGTTGTACATACTATATCATAGAGGGTATGGTACTCCTTTTTACTCAAGGTAGATGCAGTTTGCCAACTTACCTGTCCATTGCTGTCTTCTGCAGAACTCACTATGTTTTAATCCCACAGTACACATATAGCTATGTAAACTAAGTAATCTGAGCAAGGTATTTTAACTTCACTGAACTTGAGTTTTCTCAGGAGCATAATAATGCTTGCTGATAACAAGGTTGCAAGAAGTAAACAATTCCTCCACAAAGTCTTGCATTTGGCGTACTACTTTTAGTGCTATAACCAATTGAGTACTTGTTATATACCATGCACTGCATAAATTGCTTTCTGAAGATTATTTCACTTAATTTTACTTAATTCTTGTAACAGCCCCACTTTGCAGATGAGGAAATCGATGATAAGAGAGAGATTAAATAACTTCCCCCTAAATTCACTCTGATAATAGCCCTTCACATAGTGTGTTCTTAGTATATAGGAATTGTCATTTTAGTCCTATGGGAAGTAGACAATAAAATGAAGTTAGGATTACAAGAAATTCATTATGAGACCCACTCCATATGAAGCATAAACGGAGAAAGAAGCAGGATTGGGTAGGGAAAGCATTTATACCACCATGCACATAGAACCTGCAGAAAAAAAAGAGAGTTAGGAAGCAGAATCAGAAAAGAAGCAGGAGCGGCCATAGTTGGCATTTGGTTAACTCTAACAAATGATCTGATAGTTTAATGGATGAAGCCTCAGAGCGAATACTACCTCTCAGAGGAGTCCTGCTTTGGTTAGAAATATTCAAAACCTAGAAGCCAAGTATTCAATCATTGAATAGGAGCTACCCGGAAGTCTTGGCCTCACCTAGTAAACTGATGTAAATCAAATCCTGAAGACTTTAAAAGCTAAACGCTATTAGCTCCCGATACTTCTTCCTGATGGATAGCAAGTTCTTTCTGAAAGAAAGTTGGTTTTTGTTTTTTTTTTTAAACTGATACTTAAATTTATTCACTTTTTAACAACACAGGTTTGACACCCATGATGTGCAGAGCATTGTGCTTAAAATCAGAATAAAAAGAAGTTATCATTGCTCCTCCCCATTGAGATTCACATTCTGGATGTCAGTGAACTGACCTTCCCTCACCTTCCATGGTGGTGATTAAAGTATTAGAGGTTCTGATTTTATTTTGTCTTGTTTTGTTTTATTAATTGAGGTAGACTTTTACTGCCTTTTAAATTGAGCTAGATTTTTAACAGTGTACCTTCAAGGTTGCCACAGTAGTTATGATCTTTTTTTTTCTTTCATTTTGGGTGTAATGCTCCATTATTGATGAAAAATAGAAGTATGTGCTCTCTCTCTCCTGATTAGCTATATTCAGAAACTATTAGACATAAATAGCTCATAAGCTATTTAACATAGCTATTTGACATATGGAAATTATATTTCAACTCCATACAGAATGACTTTTTCTAGTCTATGATTAATAGTTCATCAATGGCTGCCTTCTGTTGAGGAAAACACGTAGTAGAATTTATTTATAGCCCATAAAGCCTTAACAATTTGCTTGTTTTTCATGAGACACAAATAGGGAATTATCATTATTTTCTTTTCTTTTTTTTTTTTTTTTTGGTGTAAAGAAAATTCACTTTTAATAGTACTGCGATTCAAGGGTTAGATATAAAATAAGGTAAAATCATTTAAAGAATTGGAACATTTTTCTCTGATACTTTTTTTTAGTGTCAGGGATTTTAACTTAAAATATATTATTAATTCATGAAGGTTAAAATATTCACTTATTTTACCTGCTTTTTTTTTTTTTTAGGATATAAGTAGTTTAATGGAACTAACTGGGGCTTATACATGCCAACATTAATATATCTCAAAACTATATTGAGTCAAACAGTCAAATTGTAAAATTAAGCATATCATACAATAGCATTTATGCACATACACACATAATGAAAATAATACTGCACATATTCTTTGAATACAAATACATGTATGTCTCTTAATGGGATGAAGAACACCTGCCCAGTGTGTTTCTGAGAAAGTGCAAAAAATGGGATGAAATTTTTAAATTTTATTTTATTTTATTTTATTTTTATAGGGGTGTTTTTATTTTTATTTTTTTTAATTTTTATTTTTTATTGATTTGTCACAATTGTGCATTAATTGATCCCTCCTCCTCCCTCTATAACCCCCCTCTGTATCCCCCCTTAAGTCACTCCTTCTCCCATTTTTCTGCAAATTGTTGGTTGGTTAAGTTGATTTTCAGTTGTTGGTTGTTTGGCCTGTTGTTCACCTCCCCCGCCATCTTCCCCCTCCTCCTCCCTCGCTCCATGGTTCAGTCCCATTGGTTGTTTTCATTT
>PVHY01006950.1:21517-70788 GCA_004024945.1 Uropsilus gracilis | reverse complement strand
TAGGCCGGGCACGGTGGCTCGTGCTTGTAAGCTTCAGCCTATGAAGCGGCCGGGGCTTAGGGATCGCGGTTCGAGTCCCGCCTGGGGCCGTAGTGAGACCTAGTTCCAAAAAAAATAGCTGGGCGTGGTGGTGCACGCCTGTCATCCCAGCTACCTGGGAAGCTGAGGCTGGGGATTGCTTGAGTCTGTGGTACCCCGGGCAACGAGAGCCTGCGGTTCCACAGGCAAAAATAGCAAGACCTAGTCTCAAAAAAAAAAAAAAAAATCTCTATTATAGAATTCCCTAAAAGAAGTAAGCTCTAGGTAACTGGTAACTTTTTTTTGGTCATATCTGCAAGCTCAAATATCTGATAGCCTTGTGATATTTCTTTTATGTCTTTGATCTCTGGTATGTACCAGTCTTGGAGTTATGCCATCCTTTCAGTTAGTGTTGAGGAACTGTCTCATCAGTAAAATCTGGGCCTCTTGCTATTTCAGTAACTAAGCCCCTACTACCTTTGACATAGGTCTGACCTGGACTTAACTAAAGTTGAATTGTACTTTGAATTGTATAATGATACTTTTGTAATTTTGAGAGATTTTCAAAGTTCTGTATTTTGTGACAATGTTATTTTACCCAAATAATTTCCCCAAAGTGATCATGTGTTGAAGACTGCTTAAATCATACCTTTTTAAAAAAATCTTCTTTTAAGAATGAATTATGGATCCTGAGAAATTCACTTAATTTGCCCAGTTTTTAAATATGCATTATTTTATACTTATCTTAATTTAAGAATATTTCAACTTTTAACATATAATGATGGTGTCACTTCCAAACATTTTGTCCTACTTTAGGACAGAACCCACTCTTAGCATGGGGAATGGCTCTTTCCCTTTGACATATTTTTGTTTTTATGAAAATTTCCATGGTTTATTTCATTTTTGAGTGATTTTCTCTGCTTCCCTTTAGTCTCAGTAGAACATTCATGCAATTAAATCCCTGGAGAGCCTTCTCCAGAGAAGCTTCTCTGGCACATTAGCACCCTGCTGTGACTATTCCTGGGCAGAACCACCAATCCCAGACACTTGAGAAGAATGGTTAAGCAGTCAATGGCATAACAACACATGAATTATAGCACTGCCATTAAAATGACAAATGTAGGGTCACCTGGATTTGTGGAAAATAGATGTAAAGATGTTAAACATAAATAAAGCTCAGTTTAGGTTCTACATGATAATGAACATTATGAGGTCTCCGTATGTATAGCTATAAAGATCAGAAGAAGTACTTAATTCAACACACACACACACACACACACACACATATATATTAAGGTAATGAAAGCAGGCAATCAGGGAATGAGAGCCATACGTGATTTGTGGCAATCAGGGAACGAGGACACTGGGGCTGGCAAGAAGTAGCATGGGTACTGCTACTGCTGTGGATACTATAAACATCGGTACTGCTTCAGCAGATTCGTATCCTAAGGCTAAGCATTCTTACTAGGATTTAAATATACTTCTCATGTATTGGTTTATATACACTTTACATGTATTGGTGTTCTAGGTGGACTGTCTTTGGTGGTAGTACATGACCTCATGTGACAAAAATAGAATAAGGTAGATTTAAGCAGAAACTGGATTGCATGCCAGTAAACCAAGTCAGTAACAGGTTGATTCTCTAGACCCTGTAGGTTCTATTTCTTAGGTTATTCCGCTTCAGCATACTTTAGGTTACTATGCGTTCACCTGGTCATCAGACTTCAGTAATGGTAGTTTATAAACACTGTATATGATTCAGAGGTATCACAACTCTTCAGATGTAGGCTACCCTACTGCATCAACCACCCAAGCATCTATAGTCTTCCACCATAGTCTATTGTGCCTCACCCTCCTCCCTTTTCTTTTTACCTTCCTCTTCCATTTTGGTAACCTTTAAGTTTTTTCCTCCACTGTATTTAACTGTTTGTTTATCAAGAGAAAGTATTCCTTAGCTCAAATATTCATATTTCATAGTTCAGAAATATAAGTCAATGACAAACTTATGTGGAAGGCAAGTCAAAGAAATTCTTTATGTTTCAAGGATTTGCACTCTGAAAAATATCAGCCTTCCTCATTTTCCCAAAATCTTTCATGGAATTGTAATTTCTGGAGACATTTGAATCTACTCTCTTGGTTCAGCCACAGCAAATTTATAGAAGCTGCAACCCCCGGGAATACAATAAATGCTCCAACAATATGAAATTGAAGATACTTGTCTAAAAGAAGTCCATTCTAAGGTTCTGACATTGGACCTCTTTTTTTTTTTTTTTTTTTTTTTTTGGAGACTGGGTCTCCCTATTTTTGCCTGTGGAACCGCAGGCGCACGTTGCCGGGAGTACCACGGACTCAAGCGATCCCCAGCCTCAGCTTCCCAGGTAGCTGGGATTACAGGCGTGCGCCACCACGAGAGCTATTTTTTTGGAGCTAGGTCTCACTATGTTCCCCGGGCGGGACCGGAACAGTGATCCCTGGTTTGGGCACCGGTTTGGGCATCAGCTTCCTAGATTGCCCCTTACAGTCATGCGCCACCGTGCCCAGCCTCATTGGACCTCTTAGTAGTTGTCCAAACAGGGTTGGAGGAGCAATGAGAAGCCTGGAGGAATTACACCATATTACCTCTGGAGGAGCAAGTCAAGGTGGAGCCAGAACTCTAAGAGTCTTGCTTTTATTGAGAAGCAAGTGAAAGATAAGATTTCAAGAAAACAGGCAAGCATGCAGAGAATGTGCAAATGAGTGGGGCCTGTGTAATCACCTGACCTATAGAAAGAAACAGCTTGTGCCAGAAACAGCCCCTGGGGAAGTGGGGGTGGGGTGGTGTGGAGATACATGTTTTTGTTAATCTGAATTATCCTCTAAAGCTATACCTAACATCTTATTTCAGCATGGCATTCCTCATTCTAGACCTTTTGACCTCAGAAGTCCCTTATCTTAGTTCCCTGTCTGTATTATACAAGAAAGGGTAGACAAGGTACAGACCAGACCTCCATTCCTACAGCAACTGCCATCTTTCCATGCTAAGAAGTGAAGAGTGCCTGAACCGTGTTTTGCTAACCTTAGTTTTTGAAGTCAGATTCTTAGGGTTTGTTTTTGGTTCAAATTTGTTTAAACCTTGTTTTATTTCTCTATATTCCACATTTAAGTGAAACATACTCCAAGCTGAGAGTCAGCACTTGTGGAGCTGTTGAAACCATCAGATTTGTATCTTTCTTTTTCTGATTTATTTAGTTTAGCATATCCCATCTATATCAGTTCATGTTGCCACAAATGGCAAGAGGTTTGTTTGCTTTATAGCTGTAGTAGCCCATTGTGTGTAAATGCCACATCATCTTAATTCACTCATGTGGTTGGACACTTAGGTTATTTATTTAGCTATTGTAAATAGTGCTGAAGTGAACACAGGGCTGTATATACACTTTCAAATAAGGATTGGACCAGTCAACATTCCCATTAAGAGTGTATGAAGATTCCCTTTTCTCCATATCCTTGCCTACACTTGTTATTTTTTATCTTTTTGATATGGGCCAGTTTTACAGTTGTGGTATGTTTTTGGTTTGCTTTTCCTGTTGATAAGTAATGAGTATTTCTCATGGGCCTGTAATATGTCATCTATGATGAAGTGACTTTGGTTCTTTTTTTTTTTAATTGGCTTTTCGTGGTTGTTATATCTTGAATTGTTTGAGTTCTTTTTAGATTTTAGATGATACCGCCTTGTGAGATGTATGATGTACAAATATTTCTCTCATTCCATGGATATCTTTTTGTTTTATATTAGTTTCTTTTGCTATGAAGAAGCACTTTAAGTTTGATATACTACTACCATTTGCTGATTATCATTTTTGTTCACCTAACATTAGAGAGGAGTTCCCAAAGATATTCCTGAAGCTAGTGTCATGGGTTTTTTTGTCTGATTTTTTTTCTAATTATTTTGTGATTTCAGGTTTTACATCCAAGTATTAAATCTGTTTTGAGTTAGTTTTTTTTAGATGATGTTAGAAAAGGTATAGTTTCATTCTTTTGTATGTCGCTATCTAGTTTCAACAGTCCCATTTGTTAAGAGATCTTTCTCCAAAGTTTACCTTTGGTCCTTGTTATATATTAACTGTCTCATATAAGTGTGGATTGTTTTTGGAATTTCAATTCTATTGGTCTGTTTGTCTATTTTTATTTTAACACTATATTGCTTTGATTATTACAACTTTGTTGTCTAGTTTGAAGTATGGGAGTATGATACTTTTTTTTTGGAGTTAGGATTTTTTTGAATATTGCTGTCTTTTGTGGTTCCATATAAACTGCAGTTCTATTTGTTTGGTTTTTTTTTTTTTTTTTTTTGAAGAATGCCATTGAAACTTTGATAGGGATTGCTTTGAATCTGTATATTGCTTTGGGTAAAATGCCATTTTAATAATATTAATTCTTCTGATCTATGACCAAGAAATATCCTTCCATTTCTTGTACCTTTTTCTATTTCTGTTAACAATGTCATATAGTTTTCATTGTACAGGTTCTTTAATTCCTGTGTTAAATTTATTCCTAGATATTTAATTCTTTTTTATATGACAGTAAATGGAATTGTTTTCTTGCTTTTTTTCCTCTCCTACTTTGTTGTTTGCATGTAGGAATGCAAATGATTTTTGTCAGTTGCTTTTCCTATAGCTGTATATTGCTTCTAAAAATGATTTTTAGTGGAAGTTTTAGGGATATATATGTATATTTATATACTCTTATGCAAATAGTGGTAGTTTTGTTTTTTTCTCATTTGGATCCCTCTTTATCTTTCTCTTACCTAATTGCACTAGCTACTATTATTTATTTACTCCAGCGTTGTCTCGAACCCACGGACTCAAGTGATCCCCAGCCTCAGCCTCCCGAGTAACTGGGTTTACAGGCCTGTGCCACCACACCCAGCTCTAACTACTATTTTTAATGCTCTTTTGAATAGTGGTGATAAAATTATGTTGATCTTAGAGGAAAAACTTAAAGTTTTTCATCATTGAGTATAATGTTAACTGTGGGTTTTCATATATGGTCTTTATTATGTTGAGGTATGTTCCTTCTATTCCCATTTTTGAGGATTTTATTATAAATAATATGCAAATGGTTTCTTTGCGTTTATTGATATGATCATACGGTTTTAATCTTTTGTTGATGTGGTAATTGCACTGATTGATTTTTTTTCAGAGGTTGAACAATTCTAGCTTTCTTGGAGTAAATCCAACTTCATCATGATATACAGTCCTTTTAAAGTATTGTTGAATTCAGTTTGATAATATTTTGTTGACGATTTTTAAGACTGTGTTCATCAGCAACATTGGCTTGTGATTTTGCCTTTTGTGGTATCTTCATCCACTTTTGGTAATGTTGCCCTTATAAATGTGTTTGGAACCATTTACTTTTCATACATTTTTGGGTAAGAATTTGAGAAGGGTAGGTTTTGTTTCAAAGATTTGATAGAATTTACCAGCCAGCTGGATGTGGTGGCGTGCACCTGTAATCCAAGCGCTGGGAGACAGGAGGCCAGGGATCCCTTGACTCTGCAGGCTCAAGACTATTCCGGGTAACATAGCAAGTCCTGTTCTGAAAAAAGCAGCCGGGCATGGTAGTGGGCACCTGTAATCCCAGCTACCTGGGAGACTGAGGCTGGGAATTGCTTGAGTCCACGGATCTACCCTGGGCAACTTAGCGAGACCTAGTCAAAACAAACAAACCAAAACTTTACCAACCATCTGGTCATGGACTTATCACTTCTGGGGGAGCCTTTTGATTATTGTTTTAATTTACTTATTTGTAATTGGTCTGTTTAGGTTTTCTGTTTACTTCTCATTTAATCTCAGAAGGTTGTATAATTCTTAGAGGCTGCCTGTTTTTTCTAGGTTATTCAATTTATTAAGTTCATACTTCACTCTTATGGCCTGAGTCTCTGAGATGACTGTTTCAGTTTCTCCTCTTCTTTTTCTGATTTTATTTATTGGAGTTCTCCCCTTTTTAAAAAAATTGTGAGCCAGCCTACAACTTTGTCTATTTCTTTTCCCCTGGGGAAATAGCTTTCAGTTTCATTAATTTTTAGACTATCTTTATGATTTGCATTTAGTTTATTTCTCCTGATTTTTGTTATTTCCTTTTCTAGTTTTGGTTTTGCTTATTCTTTTTCTGATTCCGTATAGTATTAGATTATTTATTTAAACGTTTTCTCATTTCTTGATGTGGATCTCTTTTGCTATGTGCTTCCTTCCTAGTACTGATTTTGCTGCCTCACTTACATTCTTCATTTTCATTTCTCTCCAGGTATTTTAAAATTTCTTCTTTGATACTTTTTCATGAGTGAGTCACTTGGTGGTATGTTACTGAGTCTCCACATATTAGAGCTTTTTCCTACTTTTGTGGTTGCTTTCTAGGTAAACACTGTTGTGATCAGAGAAGATGCCTGACATGATGACATGTCAGTCTTTGTGAATTTATTGGCAGTTGTTTTATTACCAAATTTGTGGTCTATCCTAGAATATATTCCATGTGCACTTGAGAAGAATGTATACTCAGCTCTTTAGGCATCAGTGCTCTATAAACCCATGTGCTTTAATACCTTTTTAAGGTTGTTATTTCCTTGCTGATTTTCTTGGATATGTGCTTTGATGAAAGTGGGACGATGAAGTCCTCTACTACTTTATGTTTTCCAGTGTCTGTTTTCAGATTTCTTAATAGTTGCCTTATATATTTTGATGCTCCCACATTTGGTACATATATTGATATATGATGTATTAAAGGTATTGATCCTTTAATCATTATATAATCTCCACCCTTGTCTTTTATCACCTTTTTAGCTAGAAATCTATTTTATTGCATATAAGTATGACTACCCCTATCATGTTTTGGGGTTCCATTTGTTTCTAGGATTGTTTTTCAACCTTTAGCTGGAACATATGGTTAATTTGGGAGTTTAGATAGGTTTCCTGGAGACAGCATAAAGTAGGGTTTTGTTTCTCTGCTCTAACTAGACAGTCTGTCTTTTTGATTGCTAAGCTCTATTTACATTTAAGGTGGTTGTTGGTATATGAGCATTTGCCTCCCATATGTCTTTAGTTTTGTTATTTCCTTGTTCAATTTCTTGAAGATTTTCCTTGATTTACATAGAAGTGCTCCCTCAACATTTCTTGTAATGAGTAGTCTTATATTTGCAAAATCCTCAACTTCTTTATTTCTGTGAAGGCCTTTATTTCTTCATATCTGAAGGAGAATCTTGTTGCATATTGTATGCTTGCCTGGTAGCTTTTATCTTTAACTATTTCGAATATTCCATTTTCTCTTGGCTTTAGGGTTTCCTCAGAGAAGTCAGATGCAAACTTGATAGTAGTATCTTTATAGGTTGTCTGCATTTTTTCCCTTGTCACTGTCTTCATTCTTTCTTTGTCTTGAAAACTAGGTAGTTTCATGTGAATACACTTATCTTAAATGCTAACATAACAGAGCTACAATAAGAAATATATGATGAATAAGGTACTGTCCTTTGTCTTAAATTTCTTGTTAGAGGAACTTATGTGTTCTAGGGCAATAAATCCTCAATAATCTATTTTTTCCAAAGGAGCACTTAAAAATGACAGCAAAAATCCTGCTTTTTTAAAATATAAAATTAGGTAAGTGCAAAATAAAAATTACAATACTAACAATGTGTGAAGCTGTAGACCATAGCACTAGAATTTGTAAGTATGTTTCAAGGCAATATTAATATTTGATATATGTCTGAGACTGACGTTGTGACCGGAATATGTAACTCAATAACTGTGCTTATGGATCAAATTGCATTGGTTTCTTTTCCAGAAATAATTTGGAGAACAGAATTATATTATTCAACTTGGATTATTTTCTATAGTACTTAAACTGTTTGCTTACATAATAGTCAGGAAGGAAAAAAGAAACACCCCTGACTGAGAGTTCACATTTGTTTGCTTTGCAATTAGGTAGAATTCTTTTAACTTGCTTCCCTCTAGTACAGTTACCATAACAAAACAGACTTTCTCTAAAACTCAATCTAGTACATCAAAAGAGTTAGAGGCAGAAAGCACTGCAACTAACACTCTTTCACTGAGTGGAAGACTCCACATTTCACATTTCAACATTTTAATTTCTGCCCCATGTTTTCTTGTAATGTGATTTTTGACTGTATGTTCAAATTCTACTATAACTCTCTATAGTTTCCAGAGAATTGATTGAATTAAGATTTAAAATTTTTGTTGTGAACTGCATTTTTTATATCAGTGGTTTTCAGCTTCGGGCTATTTGGTCCCAGTAGGACACCTCAAAATATTTTTAATTGTTACTCTGGTGGTACTTCTGGCATACCATGGGTAGAGGCCAGGATGTCCCTTATCACCACTAAGAATATCAGTCACAATATCGATAGTGCTGAGGCTGGTTCTTTATAGAAGTAATGTTAGTGAACTTCCTTTGTAATAAAATGGAAAAATGTGTTGTTTTGGTTTCCATGAGAAGATGCTTATATTGGGAAAAAAAGAATATAAAAGGTAATTTAGTAGAAATCTATGCAAGATATGAACAGGAGGGGAAAACAAGGAACCAGAACTAGAGTTAAGAAAGGAATTTAAAAAATACATAGGAAGCCTGCTTTTCATAAAACTAGTGTTACTAATTTTCAAGTGATATAATCCAAATATGGGCATTTCTTACAATGTTTTGAAACTCTTGTGGCACTGAGAAGGCAGATCCTTGGATTTCTTTTCTTTTCTTTTCTTTTCTTTTTTTTTTTTTTTTTTTGAGACTAGGTCTCAGTCTTTTTGCCCGTGGAACTCCAGGCTCTCGTTGCCCGGGGTACCACAGACTCAAGCAATCCCCAGTCTCAGCTTCCCAGGTAGCTGGGATTACAGGCATGTGCCACCAGGCCCAGCTATTTTTTTTGGAACTAGGTCTCGCTATGGGCCCCAGGCGGGACTCAAACCGCGATCTCTAGTCCCTGCTGCTTCATAGACTGAAGCTTACAGGCACAAGCCACCGTGCCTGGCTAGATCCTTGGATTTCTAAAACCAAGAAGTCAGTATTCAAATAATTGCTCTTACATATAGAAGTTATCTTTGAATGTTTTAATTCTGAAAGCCTTTTAAAAAGAAATAGTTAATTGTAGCTTTTTAAAAATTTTTCCTAAATGACAGTTGAGCTTTAAAAAGGAAAGAAAGGAATGTTATATATTATATTCCTGCATTGAACTTTAAAGTCTTTGCTAGTAATAGGACAAAAGCACATAGTTTTAGCTTTGCTTTAAAATTGACTGTGTGACCTTCTGTAGTCTCTTAACCTGTTTGAAAATAAATGCCTTTTAAATATCTGCCTGCTCATTCATGGTTCTTTTCTTTGAAGCATTTCTTTTCCTCTATGATGTTTGCGTCCAAGTTATGATGAAAAATGTTAATTACATGTAGTTCAGCTTCTAA
The DNA here is from genome assembly GCA_004024945.1 of Uropsilus gracilis. Lineage (NCBI taxonomy): Eukaryota > Metazoa > Chordata > Mammalia > Eulipotyphla > Talpidae > Uropsilus > Uropsilus gracilis. The sequence goes on along the minus strand of PVHY01006950.1, from coordinate 61,333 downwards.
TATAACTGTGGTCTATATTTATTAACTTGTATCCTTGCCTGGAAATTTACTTAAAAACATTTTAGTTTGAAATAATGGTAAGTGATAAGAGGCTTCTAATTTGTTACCCACTGAAAACATTTTATTTCTGCCACCACTTCTAGAATGACTGTTCTAGTAGGTGAACAAATTTCTGTGACCCAAAATGAAATTAAGGAATTCGAGAGTTTTTTAGAAATGTGAGAAAATTGATGATCATTGAAAGGTTTGCCATGGCTGAGGATAGTTCTAGGTTTAGTTGTTTTGGGATTAAAGATCTTTTTATGTCAGCATATGAAGCATGCATCTGTAAAGACCATGGATTTCTTTTTCCACATAGTTCCCAACTGACAACTCCAAGAATCTGAGTAGTTTTTTTTTTATCACAGTGTGCCATAAATATGTCTTGGATAAGCCCCTGGTTGCTTTAGTTAGTGTTACAATTCATTTCTAATACTTTATGTGGTGACTTAATATACTATATCATAAAAATATAAGGGGATTTCTGGTAAAATGTTTGAAAGCTGTTATTCTGACATATACTGGATAGTATACACTTTGTGCTTTTATTATTATTATTATTTTGTTTATTTATTTATTTTTAGAGACTAGGTCTCGGTATTTTGCCCGGGATTATCTCAAACCTGTGGACTCAAGTGATCCCTAGTCTCAGCCTCCCAGGTAGCTGGGATTATAGGCGTGTGCCACCACTCATGGCTGACTTTGTGTTTTTAATGTTTGTGATGCACTTTTTAAAATCCCCAAACAAATGTATAGACTTTTATATGCAGTGTTGTCTTAAAAGTTGTAAATACCTTTAATTCCAGCCTAAGAAGGGAGGCTAAGACTGGGAATTGCTTGAGTCCATGGGTTTGAGACCTGCCTGGGGCAACATAGTGAGACCTAGTCTCAAAAAATAGCTGGGCCTGGTGGTGTGCGCCTGTAATCCCAGCTACCTACCTGGGAGGCTGAGGCTGGGACTCGCTTGAGTCTGTGTTACCCCGGGCAACATGAGCCTGCAGTTCCCCAGGCAACATAGTGAGACCTGGTCTCAAAAAAACAAAACAAAACAAAACAAAAAAAAGTTGTAAATACTTCATCTTAACCTATATTTAAAAATGAGGGACACTGGGCAATTGATGAGTGAATAAACATGTAGACTGAATTCAAAGGTGGACATATCAATCCAAAATCGATACTTTAAAATTGTCTAGGCTTTATAATCAAAAAAACCCTTTCCCTCCATTTTACTTAATACAGGAGTTATAAATATAAAATGCATACTTAGTATAAAAACAAGTTTGAGCAATGAAACATACAGGAAATAAAAATAATACAGAGTTACAGGAAGTTAAAGGTCCCAGACCTTACGTCTTTATTCTTTGATTCTGTTTCATTGTGGTAACTTTAAACAGGTTTGGTACATTACCTTATGATATTTTTGTGCTTACTTATGATATCTTTTATAGTCTTACAAGTATTTTATATATATATATAATAGTAATATTTCATTAATTCTTTAATACAGAGTTGTATGAAGTGAAAAATACCTTCCTTTATCTACTTCCTATGGGTAACTACAAGAAATAATTTTCATTATGAAATTTCCAGACATGGAAATTTCTCTACTCTGGAGATTAGAGAAGAGTAATGAATTATATCCCTGTTACCCAGTTTTAGTATGATTTTCTTGTGTCTCTTCTCCAAATGCACTCTGGGTTATTTTAATCTTAGATATATCATTTTATTATTGAGTATTCAAGTAAGATATTAGGGTTCTCATAACACCTAGAAATTAATAATAGTAATTTTTTAATATTATTAGATATCTACATAGTATAAATTTTCCCTGGTTGTTTCAGAAATGTTTTTCATTGATTTATTTGAATTAGTATCCAAACAGGTATGTACATTGCATTTCATTTATTTTTTATAAATTATTATTTTATTATTATTTTCTTACAGTCTTGGTCATATTTGTTTAGTTGTTGATCGTCTTATGGATGGCCCACATCCTCCCCTCTCCCCCTCAACCCTGTCCCCCTTTGGTCACTCCTACTGTCCTCTGCCCTGTAAGTCCTTGGTCAATGTTTGGCCCACCAGTCTCTTCCTTTTCTGGTACAATCTCCTTTTCCTGAGTGAAAACCTGCACTCCTGGGACTTGGCAGACCATGCTATTTAAATTTCCAGGGGGTAATTTTGCCTCTTGTAAGGCAGGTGTGTGGCATTATTCACCAGGTTCCTTTTTGGTGACATTTCATGTGATGAAGTTGACAGTCTCTCTTACTCCAGACCCATGTGTTCACTGGGATCCATGCCACCTTATTCATGCTGGGCTGCCTCCTCCATTCTGATGTCTGTCCCCTGGTGTTGCTTTCCAACCCTTATAGTTCTGGCCTATGGTGTTGGAATCTTAACTCCCAGTCTTTGGTGTCAGAGAAGTTCCCCTTTGGGGACAGACTCCTGCAGGTGGTTTGTCCAGCTCCTCTCCTCTCTTCACTGTTTATAATTTTGCCTTGGAGCTGCAGTCCATTCTCTGTTGTTTTCCTTGACAATTGGAACAGGAGGGCATTTCCATCATGTTGGTCTCATCTCTGGATCAAGGTTTTGTTCCATAATCCCCAAACCATTGTAGGTTTGACTCTTTGACAGGACATCTCTATACCTGGTCTTTATAGCCTTGTCTCTTGTGCTTCTGACCGTGGTCAGTTTGGGTCCTTTCTCGGTGATGGTTATGTCCAGGGCCTTTGCCTTTTGCTTGTTCTTCTCCTCTCCTGTATGTGTGCAGTTGGGTTGTTGGTTTCCTTATTCCTAGTAAGATCAGATAGAGGTGGAAGTGATCCAGAATTTACCCCCTCTCCTCCCTGGGAGCAGCACATTGCATTCCATTTAATGAACTTGTTTTACTTCATCGATCCACTGAGTGAAAGCTGAAAGTCTCACTGTCACTCTTAAGCTTCCTTGTATTAAATGTGGTTTTGATCTGTAGAGATAGGGATATTTCATTCTTATTTTTTAGATTGTGACCATCTACTTCATCAAGTTCATGGTGACATGTTATCAGCAGTGGTCCTGGGAATATATACTTGGACATGGAGTGTTTCTTAGAGATTTGCATGAATAATTATGATCATACTCCATTTTTGTTTGGGCTATCACTTTAGTGTTTATGTCCTACTTAAATTATGCTTCAACTTTGTGGTAAATTAAAGAGAAGTAGAATTGGGAATAAGTCTGGATAGCTATTTTGAGTACTTCAATAAAATTTCTTATTTTTATGCTGGGTTATGGCAATAGTTTTACTTAACACAATTGTTGCATTGTTGAATGTATATTTATTGTACCAGGTATGCCAAGTTACTTTTCCAGGTATGCCAAGTTACTTTTCCATTTTATTATCCTTATCTGTTGTGTACATATTATATCATCCCAGGGGTGTCATTCATGTTGAATGAGAATGGAAATGGGAGGTGAATGAGTAGTGACAGACCCAATGCCTTCCTTCTGCTTCCACACTAATGCAGTTATTCTTATTTCATGTGTTTATACCTTAAGATTTCTTTTGAGAAAAAGAGTTATGGTTTATAACTTAAAAAAATCTGAAAATGATACCTGTATTTATACTGTTTGGGTGAAGACTGATATCCTTTTTTAGGAAGTTATGTTATGTTTGTATCATATTTCCCTAATATATTATTGTTTCCATGTGAACACTTATGAAAAATGTTATCTATTTTGATATGGGATTGGAGATGATTTGAACATTTCTCTTTTGATTTCCATTGTGTTTTGGTACCATGAGGCCCATAGGTTCACTTTTTATATATTTGTTATTCCCTTTTCTGTAGGTTTTCAAGAGACCTCACATCTCTCTTCTTATGAAATTGTAACTCCTTGGAGGTTAATTAGAGAACGAAGAGAAGCCCCTAGGCCAGATTCAAAAGAGGTAAGTTATTTCTCTCTCTTTACATTGCATGAATGACTTATTTATTACATAATGGAAAATTTGTCCCTTTTGACTCCCTTTTTTTTTTTTTTTTTTTTTTTTTTTTTTTTTTTTTTTTTTTTTTTTTTTTTTTTGAGACTAGGTCTCACTATTTTTGCCTGTGGAACTGCAGGCTCTTGTTGCCTGAGGTACCATAGACTCAAGCAATCCCCAGCCTCAGCTTCCTACATAGCTGGGATTACAGGTGTGCACCACCACGCCCAGCTATTTTTTTGGAACTAGGTCTCGCTACGGGCCCCAGGCGGGACTCGAATCGCGATCCCTAACCCCAGCCCCGGCTGCTTCATAGGCTGAAGCTTACAGGCATGAGCCACCGTGCCTGGCCCCCTTTTGACTCCCTTTGTCCACTTTGTCCTCCTCTCATTCTCCTCCCCCTGAACCCCCCCAGGCCCATGCTTCTGGCAACCATCAGTCTGTATCTATGAGGTTTTTTGTTTTTATTTTTTTTTGTTTTTTAGATTCTACATGTAAATGAGATCATACAATGTTTGTCTTTCTTAGTCTGTTATTTCACTTACGTAAGTTTCTTAAGTTCATCTATGTTGTTACAAGGTGCAATATTCCTTTTTTTAATGGCATAACATTGTATAGTAATGTTATTATAAAAAATAATAACATTGTGTATGTAAAAACGTTATCTTTATTCATTTATCCATCCATGAACACTTAAGTTGCTTATATTATAATGATATCTTATTATTCTAAATAATGTTGCAATACCCAGAAATGGAATTGCCGCATCATATTGTGGTTCTGGTCCTAATTTTTTGAGGAACCTCCATAGTGTTTTCCATAGCAGTGACATTAATTTCATTTCCATCAAAAGGGTTCCCTTTTCCCCATATTCCTGCCATCACTTAATATTTCTTGTCTCTTTGATAACAATCAGTCTAATCAGATGTGCAGTATTAATCTCATTGTGGCATTTATTTGCATTTTTCTGATGATTGGTGATGTTGAGTACCTTTTCATGTACATTGTTGAAATATGTCTATTTTTTAAAAAAAGAATAATCAAATTCCAGTTTTTAATCAGATTGCTTATTACTTTTTTTTGCTGAGTACTGTATATGTGTGTGTGTGTGTGTGTGTAGTTTGGTTATTAACTCCTTGTCAGATATATGATTTACAAATACAAATACTTTTTTCTACTAGGCTGATTGTCTTTTCATTTTGCTGTTTCCTTTGCTGTGCAAAAGCTTTCTGGTTAGATCTAATCCCATTGTAATTATTTTTGCTTTTGTGTCAAACCTAGAATATCATTACTAAGACCAACGCCAAGGAGTCTTCTGTGTTTTCTTCTATAACTTTTATGGTTCATGTTTTACTTTCAAGTCTTTAATTGCTTTTGAGTTAATTTTTGTATATTGTATAAGATAGTGGAATAAGGGTAATCACTCATATTCCAGCTGTATTCCATATTCTAGTTCAGTTTTCCCAGCTCTCTTTATTGAAGAGATTGCCCTTTCCCCATTGTATATCTATGACTCCTTTTTCCTGAATGAGTTAAATGGATTTATTTTGGATTCTCCAGTCTATTCCATTCATCTGTGTGTCTATTTAAAAATATGCCAGAGGTACGTTACCTCTTGGGAAATAGGTGCTTAAATTTTACTTCTTTTTAAGAGAAGGGTTTTATTTCCAGCAGTGATTATTTCAACAAGCAACGTGAATCACATAAGTCTACCATTTGGAACTCCTGTCCATTGAATATTATCCTATATAAAACATAACAGTATGAACAATTAGATAGAACTCTCTGACCAGGAAAGATGCTCTTTACAAGGATTTCTAATTCTTAACTAACCAGTGATCTTTGTAGTTGTCTTGCTATAGAAGAATAATTAGAATTAGCCCCTCTATTTGTAATAGGTAGACATGTGTACCTTCACTGATACTGGGAAATAGTTGTGTGTTAGATACATATATTTCATATCTAGGGTTGCTTACTTACAAGTGAGTCATATTGCCATATCAGAAGAAATATACTGTGCTTTAATGGGATAAAAAATCCTCAAAAATATCTTCTATACTACTTTCTATGACTGTAAAGTTGAGAGATAATATATTGGGACTCAGATAATTTTGTAAACTCACCAGCTTTATAAAAATGGGAAAAATAAGGAAACACTTGTGATGATAATATTTATTGAGACTCTCCATGGCTTTCTTTTTTATTAAATAGTTACAGTAAAGTTGTATCTCCTGGTTCCAAAGATCACATTAAATATTTCTGCCTAATGAAACAGTGAGGTGCCGGGGAAGTTTTTCCAGAGTGTTTGAGGTTGAGAGAATCCCACAAACTTCAGGATATATGTGTATGCTACCTCATTTCAATTCATCAACTCTGCTCTCAGTTGTAAGCCACACAATTAATGTACCATTAATTAAGAGAGAATTGGACTGCTACCAGGTAGACCGCTATTTTTTTGTATAATGCATATTGATTTCAGAGAAAATCATATGAGGGGAGAAAACATGTTTTAGGAATGATGAAATGTTTTAAGTTGAGTGAAGTTATAAAATTTTAAATATGAATTTTTCTCAACTTCTATATAGCTAAAACTAGGGATAATCTCTTGAAACTAAGAGGTTCATTTCACTTAAATAAAAACTACTTTATACTGTAGGTAATACATGGATGAACTGAATGGAAATCCGTGAAGTTTTTGGCAAATTGTTAATGAATTTAAGTAGTGTTTACATAAAATAGGGCATGGGTTTTAAAAGTAGGTTATTAAAAGATAATGGTGGTGATTGGAATATGTTTTTTATTGTTTAAAAGAATATAAGAATTCTTCTGTAAAACAGTTTTAATTAGTACTTTACTATTTTAATTCAGGATGGAATTTCCAATGTCCTACAAATACCTGTTATTAAAAAGTGTATTGATCTTTTACTGTTCATTTTTCCCTTTGTGCATTTAGGTATCTTATGTCATTCAAGCTGAAGGAAGAAAGCATATTATTCACTTGAAAAAGAACAAGTAAGAAATTTATTTTACTTTGATTTTTTCGTAGATTTTTTTTTTTAACCCCAGTGGTCTATTGTTTCTTTTGTAGTTAAATGTTGTTTAGTAGGTTGATAAAAAGTAAGAATGATAAGAGTAGGAACATGGAAAAAAATCATATTATATTACTATTGAAATAGAGCAAGGGAAAATAAATTCAAGAGAAAGTTGTATTTAGGAAGAAAATTTTATAGTTGAGTGGGGTGAAAAAAGACTAGTATCGCCAATCTCCTAGAGCTACTATAACAAAATACAACACCAGAAATTTAACCAAATGTAAATTACTTAGCAGAAATATGTTTTATCTAGCACTGGAGGCTGAAAATCCAGGACCCAGGTACTAGTGGAGCTGATGTCTGGAGGACTCCTCCCTTGCATTGCTGGCAGCCACCTTCTCCCTGTGTGCCCATATGGCCTCTCCTTGGTCTATTGTTTAAAGTGGATGGTGGGAGGAGGGTCTCTGATGTCTTTTCTTTCTCTTTTTCTTTTTTTTTTTGAGAATAGGTCTTGCTATTTTACCTGGGGAACCACGCACCCAAGGGATCCCCAGCCTCAGCTTCCCAGATAGCTGGGATTACAGGCACGTGCCACCACGTCCAGCTATTTTTTTGAGACTGGGTCTCATTGTGTTGCCCTGGGCAGGTCTTGAACCTGCAGACTCAAGCAATTTCCAGTCTCAGCCTCGCTTCGTAGGCTGCGATTAAAGGCACACACCATGGTGTCTTTTCTTTTAAGGACATTAGTCCTGTTGTCGTGGAACCTCACCTTATGGCTTTATGTAACCCTAATCACATCCTTAGTGACCCATCTCCAAAAACAGCCCCAATGAGGCTAGGGATTTCAACATGTAAAATTGGGGGAGGGGAGGCACATTCAATTAATAAAAAGTCTCATCTCTTTGCCATTTTCTATGAATTTATTATTATTACTAATTTTAGTGAAGTACTTTTATTTTACATCCTTGTAAGTTTTTTTACAATATGAATGTCTGCCCTCTCCCTGCTCCAAAATACCCATAATCCTCCACCATAATTCATTGTATTCGCCTTCTCTCTTCCCTCTTTCAATCCCTTCTCCTTTTGACATGTTTTCACCTGGATCCACTTTAGTAATCTGTGTTCTTCGATGGCCTGTTTAAAATGCCAAGTTCTTGACTGTTGAGTCATCCATTTTCCTGTGGCCTATCCTGTTCCCAGTTCCTTTTTCTTAAGTAAGGAAACTTCCAATATTGTGAGTGAACCATCCCAGGAAATAAGGAACTACCTAGTAAATGCATTTACATTGAGATTGTGAGTGAACCATCCCAGGAAATAAGGAACTACCTAGTAAATGCATTTACATTGAGGTGTGAATGGCTGATGTGGAGTTTTGCTCTCAGGGAAGTGCTACTCAAAGTGTCTTGGCACTATCACCACCAGTAGCACTTGGGACTTTGTCTGAAAAGCAAATTTTTTCCAACCCTGAAATGAATCAATTTTGGGAGATGTCACAGCAATGTATTTTATTTATTTTTAAAAATACCTATGATGGTCTCCCAGACCATGAACTTAGCTACGCATGGTGGTTTTCCGTTAGAAAATAAAGTGGGAGATGTGAAGCCAGGTGTAAGCAAACCAAGAAGAAACCAAGCGAGCACAAGCAGATGGCCAGACTCCTGTGGTACCTTTATTTTGTCCTCTCCCTCTCAGTTGCTTGTGTGTATCTCTTTTTATTCCTTGCCAAATTTTGAATGAGAATATGAAAAAAAAAAATCTTCTCTGGGAAGACTCCACTCCCATGTGAAAGGGAGTAGTGAGTTGTAGGACTTTGTAGCAAAGAATGGTATGTGATTTGTATTTGTATCATCTTATTTCCAGGATCATTTTTCTTTATATTCAATTCTTACAACATTTTTTCAGTCAAAAAATTTTAAAACAGTCTGTATTTTAGAAAGCTTTCTGTCATTTTTATGCCTCAAGTGTGAGTAGCACTTTTATCTTAGGACTTGATGTTCACCCAAAGAGTTTGAACTTCCTGGTAGAAATGCAAGCACAGTGACATATTTTCAGACAGAGAGGCTTTCTGAAGTTAGCTGCTGCTTTTGAGGTATTTATTGAACATTTTCTGTGTTCTGTTCTTTAAGTTACTAGGTACTTGTACATGTATCATTCAACTGTCTCAAAAATCCCTCTTGATGTAAATATGTACAAATACGTAATAGCTCTATTTCCCCCTGCTCTGCTTTTCCATAAGGAGATGCAAATTAATTAAAATTATTTCAATAAGATATATGTTCCTTATATTTGCATAATTCTCAGCTTATAAAGGATTTTCATAAGTTTTATCTCATTTACCATATTTTCCTAACACTTTGTAATAGATCAGTCTCTTTGCTGTCATGTTGTATCCTTGCGTGTGTATGTGCTAATCTCAGCTAATCTGCCTGAGAGCCCTGAACTACCTCTTTTCCCCCACACATCCTTTTTCCTTTCCAACAAGATGAAAGAAACTAACAAGAACTAGGAGAAACTTGATAACAGCAGTTATATGTATGCGTTGGTTGAAAAGAAACTGCTGGCAGGGAGGAGGGGGTTCATAGAACCAATAACTACAACAAATGACAGGCAAACCAGTTTTCTTTAAAAAAGTTAGAGGTAAACAATATCTTTGATATTGAAGAAGTGAATCTGCACATGAATTAAGGAGCAGTGATCCACTGTAACAGCCTTAAAATTCAGACACCTCTGGTGCTCTCACCATTATACACCACGCTAAGACAAAGCAGATCACAGAAATGCTACCCAGCACCTTAAAAACAGTTAGGTGCAGACAGTCTGGCCAGTTTAGATATTAGCTGAAATTCTGCCCCAAAATTTGTGGGTGGAAAACTACTTTTTAAAGTTTTGTTCATGGATCTGATAAAGTCTAGATCTCTAATATTTCAAATTTTAAGCCCCTGGACCATTAAAACGCTTTTCAGTTTTTGCTTATACACAGCTCATTCTGTATAGCTAATTAAACTGAAAAAGCCAAGGGATAAAGTTTGAATCAAAAGTTAATTACATATATAGGAGATAAACTAATAGACTGTACTACTGTTTTACAGACTCAATTCTAAAATTTTAGAGTGAAAGCTGTAAGATCTCTGTTTATGTCTATCTATATGTTTATTTATTATGTGTGTGTAAATGTGGTGTAGTTTCCTCTCTCTGGATGGTACTACCAAATTAAGTTAAAAAACCCCTTAAAGGAGTGCTGTTCAAGTTGGTTCAGACATAAAAGAGTTCTTATATAAATTTTCTAAAACTACCAGAAATCTAGAAACAAATCAAAATGTTTTCTTTTTAAAGTTCACATGCTCTGGAATTATCCTTGGTAAATAAAACTAGCTTTATAATTGTTGATAAAATAAAAACAGCGTGTGAGCGTTAAAGATAAAGGAAATAAATATACAGTGTTTTCTACCTGTGTTTACCAGTCAAACAAATTTATTTCTACTACCTGTCTAAAACTGTAGACTCTACCCTAACCAAAGAACAAAATGTACAATAAAAGGAGTTTGCCTGCTGCATGTTAAACATATAGTTTTAAAAATAAGGGGAAGGGGAAGGATCATATATTTATACTTAACTTTGGTAAATTATACCTTTGTAAACAAAATTGAAGCATTTATCTTTTCTCCCTACCTGATCCCTTCAAAATTTGGAAATTCTTAGAGTAGGTTATTTTCATGACAATTTGGTTATCTACATAAGTTTAGTAAGATTTTGTTCGTCCTAGTAGGACACAACTGAAAACTTAGTTATATTCCTAATACTTTGACTGGCATGTCATGTTTGAGAATGATGTGCATTGACTCAGATATGACCATACAAATTTAGAAGACTCAGTCCTTAAGGAGACTTTCAGGAACCCATGTTTATAAAATCCCTCTTGGAAAAACAAGGCCTTCCTGGGTTTATAGGGTTTCCTGACTACAAATGAATAAGGAAGGTCATTTCTGACAGGTTCAGAAATGCTCAGGTCAGCTTATTTTGGGGACCTTGAGCAGAGAGAAATTCATCCAAACCTGTAGGTATTATTGGCAGAATCTGGTGCAGCGTTCTTGTCTTGGCTACTTAGTCTTGAAATGCTCTTAAAAAATGCAATCTGGGATTCCATATGAAACATTCCAGCAAAGCAAACTCAGACAGTATCATCAACAGCTATTTTTTGGGCTATACTTAACGTAAATAATCAGGCCAAGTTTAATGAGACCAGACTTACTTTGCAAACAGTTCAGTCTTTACTTTGAATATTTTTGGCAGAAATGGGGATGATTGTAGAGAAAAACTTATTGTCTCAATAGAAAATTATGATACACTCTTGCCAGTTCCATCTTGTACATTTTGATCAGTGCTTAGCAAATACTGAATCTTGTAATTTCTTCTAATACCTGGCTATGGCTATCCACATTACCATTTACGGTTCTTCTTCCTTTTGTCTTGGAATCACTGGAAACTAACAATGCCCTTTTCCTGAAGTGCTACAAACTGCAACTGCACTATTTGACATAGATTTATGGGAAAAATTACAACAGGTTATTTACAGCAATGTTTGTGCCTTTTGCTGTATATACTGCTCAGAACATTCACACAAAGACCTAAAACCATCCCCAGAAATACCTAAGATTGTGCACCTGGGATATTTGTCAGATAACCAATGCTATCCTCATGAAATCATCTGAAAATGTTTCAGGCTCAAGTCTAAACATCTTGATTTCTGTCTGCTGAACTCAGAAATGGGGCTTCTAACCATTCATCTTTGTTTTTATTTTCTTAGCAACTCCTCTCTTTAAATGTCTGACTGTTATTACCATTCAGCAGTTATCTTTTACTACTAAGTTCCTATAGATAAGGAACAAAAGGTATTGTTAGAAATTGGAATTTTATTGCTCACAAGGAAGAAGAATGTCTCCTTTTTTCCATGAATAGGAGGGGAGAACTGACAGAGATCTTTGCTTAACCAACTTTAGTCAGTTTCCTGGATTTGAACTCACCTGTGCACTTCCCTGTATAATCCAGTTTTAGCAAGAACCCTTCACCCTCCATATTTGTTCATTGGGTGTCTGTTCAAGTTTCAAATCCTTCACCACCTTCCTGGTGATTTCTTTCGTCCTCACCTGTGTTCAGCAAGACTCTTGCTACGTTGGTTTAGTTATATTCTTTAATCCCTGATATTTTCTCTTAATATGTACCACCTTATTGACCCATATCTCTGTTAGTCTCTGCTTGCTGGTGCTGTATTTGGAGTTGAGCCAAATCTCTTTTCCCCCATGTAAAATCCCACTGCAGTGATCTGTATACCTCTTGTGATGACCCTTAGTAATGTTGACCTCACTATTTACAGCAAGTGTCATTGAATAATTTTTTCTTTAACAAAGATAACCCTGTTTTTATATATGTGGCTTAACTACTGAGCTTTCTTAACATGAAAAGAAGTTGTAGGAGTCAACAATAATTGTTTCTATCAAGAACTCTTTTACCTCTGTACTTAGATTAATGCAATGAATATCTGTTTATATGTAACTTCTAGAAAGGAGTAAAACCATGTTTTATTTTGTTTTTTTTTTCTTTAGAAATATAATGTACTATATAACCTAATTTACTTTTTCCCTAAGAGTTGTATTGGAAATTTCAGGACAGTTATTTATATGTGTTTTTTTGCAACCACCATTTTGTGGTCTTTAGAATAAATGTGTAACTTCACCCTTTTTATGAAGAAGCAGTGAACTTGACTTCAGATGCAAGATCATTTATGAATGTTTAATTTTATGTTAGTACCTTTTCAAAATAGTTAAGGGAAGTTTTTATTTTTGCTTATTTCTTCTATGAATAATGCCTTGAGTTGTATGTAGATAAAATAATTTTAAATGGTATGTTTTGTTCTTCCAGTGACCTTTTGCCCAAAGATTTTGTAGTTTATACCTACAACAAAGAAGGGGCTCTGATCTCTGACTACCCTAATATACAGGTAATATATTTTCCTCTCCTTTCTGTAGCAACATTTAAAAATACTGTAATTTTCAAATGTGCTAATTCATGATATATTAAATTGATCTGAAGTGATTTCAATTAGAATAAGAATGAAATAAAAAAGCTATAATTTTAAAACGAGTTTTATTCAAATACTCAGGACTGTTATGTCACACAACCTTTAGGCCCATTCTATAAATGTAATATGAAGTGTTCCTGTTGTGGGGAGGGGTGAGGTGGCAGGTAAATTTACATGGGATTAAATAGTATTTTTAGATATCTAACTACTGAGAAGTATTGCTTTTTTTTTCAAATTTGAAAAAAACATTCTATTTAATAATAATCGTAACTGATTATAAAGGGAGAACCTTAAATACATTTTGAAATCTCTGAAAGTTACTCTGAAATCTCTGAAAAATACATTTTTCTCTTTGAAAGTTGACCTCTCCAAAAGCACATCTTGCTTCCTATTAGACCATTTGATTTTCCATTAGTACTTTGTACAGTAAAAAAACACTTGTTTGCTGTTATATGTTCTGAAATTTTTTTGTTGGAAACATGTACTAAAGAGATGTAGATAGTCGTCTGCATCAGAGAACAGAGTGCTCCTGAGAAAAGAACTAGCCAGGAACTCTTAAAATAATCATTACATGTGAAACTTGACTTTATTATTTTTCATTAGAGCTTAAGCATTTCTAGTTTTATTTTGGAGGAGTGATCTTTTTTTGCAGTTTAGTTTATGTATATTTTAACTTTTGTAATAGTTATCAAGAAAAGTCTTTGTTCTTGTTAAATATGTATTATTTCCCCTCAAATTTTATAATACTTTGCTGGGTTAGATTATAGGTGTAAGCTCTTCACTTTTGCTGCACTCTTCAAATAAATAGGGGCAAATATTTATTTTAGGATAATTATAAGTAAATTAAATAAGAAAATGCTGGCTTAGCCTTATCCTTTTTTGTTTACTTTCTGGTTTCTTTATTTTAGTGTTTGTCCATTAACAGACTAATAAAGGAATTAAAAACTTACATGATAGCATAAACTAGATCACAAATAAGTCATCTTTCTACTTATCTCTATGTCCAGTTCTCCATCTGAAAAAACCATTGGTACAAAGGCCACACAATTTATATCGCTTAACAAAAGCAGTGATCTTAAAAAAGACACTTTTTTTTTCTGGAGAAGTTTTGTGACATGGGATGTGGAGAGACACACTCTTTGGACTGAATCATGGCTTTGTCATTTATATTGCTGGTCAAATTACTTTAGCCTGTTTGTTTCTTGGTATCCTCACCTTAAAAAGGGAATAGTAACTAGAACTTTGTGAAATTATTGGGAGGTTTAAATGAGCTAATATTTTGGTATTTGAATTTTTCTTTTGTGATGAAGCTAAATTGTCAAATATCATTGATAAATCCTTGGTAAATACTTTTGATCAAAAATGAAATTATATTACAATTGATAAAATTTAAATGATTTTCCTCATCACTCTATTACTTAAGATAAAAGAAATTTGTAGAGCTATTATCTGACTTCTCATTGTCAGTATTAGTATCTTTCAAAGACTTCTTTTTTTACAAAGAAACAAAGTCTTAGTAACTATTTGTGTGAGTTGCTAGTTGAAACAAAACTCCACATTACTCTGTCTAACTATATCTTAGAACTTTGGGGTACCTTCTAGATACCTTATAAAGTGTCTTAGCTAACTGCCCCAGTTTGTTTGTTCTTTGTTTCCTCTGAAAAATTCTAGGCTCTTGAGGCTAGTCCTTGTTATATTTTCAAATTCATCTGTACACTTCTGCTCCCACTAGTTGATATTTTGCTTATAGTGTTTGTGTTTCCCAAACTGACCATTTGTATCTTCTAATTTAATCAATCAATCAATCAATCAATCAATCAATCAATCAATCAGTTAATTAATTTTTTGAGAGTAGGTCTGGCTATTTTTCTCCATGGAACCGCAGGCTCACGATGCCCGTGGTACCACGACTCAAGTAGTCCTCAGCCTCAGCTTCCCAGGTAGCTAGTATTACAGGCGTGCGCCACCATATCCAGCTATTTTTTGGGACTAGATCTCACTGTGTTGCCCTGTGCCGGACTCAAACTATGATCCCCAGACTCCACTGTGACTTCATAAGCTGTTGCTTACAAGCACACGCCACCATGCCAGGGTGACCGTTTGTATCTTTACTGTAATCATTCAGTTTAATAAACTTACGAAATAGGATAAGAAAGAGTTTAAAACAGTACTATTAAATGGGTAAATTACATTACTTAAGTGCTGAATTTCAATCATGTCAGTAAGAGAAATTTTACTATAGTTGAAAGAAATTTTTGTGTGCTATGAGTCATTATATTGTCATCTTTTAAGTGTTGCCTCATCTACAATAAGAGAAGGTACTGATTTTCCTCTAGTGAGATGACAATATCAAAACATAGTAGTAGTTTTGAATTGTTCCACCCTCGAAGAAATTGCAAAAGCTTGAAATTCAGCCTGTTTTGTTCATATATAGTTAAATTCCCCCCCCCCCCCATATTTAGACTTGCAGGAAAAGTTGTAATATTAATGTAAGACATTCAAAAATATTTTATCTGCATACTCCCAATGTTAATGTTTTACTACGTTTTCATTATACTTTTTTCTGTTTTTTCTAAATTTTGAGCAGCATCTTGCAGAGTTCCTCTATAAATTTTTAAATACTTGACTATAAATTTCCTAAAAATCAAGGAATTTCATGTGACCATAGTCTCTCAAAATTAGGAAGTTATGTGTTGAAGCAATATTCAGCTTACAGTCCTTGCTAATAGTTTTTGGTTCACTTACCCCGATAGTGTACTGAATAGTGGAAGAAGATCCATGTTGATACGTTGTAGTCATTTAGGAATTCCTCTATCCTTGAATATGGAAATATGTAGTCTTCCTTTGTTTTTTAGGACAATGACATTTTTGAAGAGTAAAGGCCAACTTTTGTGGATAGCCTATATTGAGTTTTTTTTGTTTTTTTTTTTTTTTAGTGTTTATTCATAATCAGATTTTGGTATGCACTTTTAGCAGCAATACTACTGAAATGATACTAACTGGTTAACAGTTTATTTTATCAGTTAAGTATTTACAACAATTTGTTCAGTTGCTGGTGGTGATCTCATTGTTCATTTGGTTAGGGAGTTGTCTACCAAATTTCTCCTCTGTAAAGTTACTGTTTTTACTTTTTTAATTACTCTTATGGTTTTATAATTTGAGACTATTTAAATATCTTGCAACTTCTTAAATTTTTACCCAGTAGTTTTAATATTTGCCAGAATCAGTTGTTATGTTAAAAGGGTCATTTCCTAATTTTATCAGTAATTCTGTATTCATCAGTGCTATCTATAGTCAAGGAGAGTTTTTCTTCATTTATTGATATTAGTGCTGAATCATGAGTTATTTATCATGCATGAAATTGAAAATCTTTTCATCTATGCAAAGGCATTTTTACCTTTTGTGAGTTGTCTATGTCTTCTACTCAGTTTTCTAATCTTCTTTCTTTAATGTTTAAAAGTTTTTTAAAGTTTAGGGTATTAACCCTTTACCTAAGATATACATTACAAATACAGTTTGAGTTGTATTTTACTTTGTTTGGTGTTTCTTTTCCATGAAGTTAAAATTTTTTATGTAGTGAAAATTACCAGAATTTTATTGTATTGAAGTTTTGAATGATAGTTAGAAAACTTTTTTCTATACCCAGTTTAAATTAGTTTACCCATGATTTCTTTTAGTTTTTGAATTGTTTCTTTTTTTATTACGGATTTTGAGTTTATGCTTTCTTATGTGTGGATTTACAGTTTATGCTTTCTTATGTATGATGTGGTATGAATCTAATATATCCTTTTCCAAATTTCAAGTCAATGGATGAGTACCATTTATTTAAAAAATGCATCTTTGTATCAATGATTTGAGATGCCATTTGTATAAAATTCCATATGTACCTGATCTATTTTGAAATGTTGCTTTCTAGGCCGGGCACGGTGGCTCGTGCTTGTAAGCTTCAGCCTACGAAGCGGCCGGGGCTAGGGATCGCGGTTCGAGTCCCGCCTGGGGCCCGTAGCGAGACCTAGTTCCACAAAAATAGCTGGGCGTGGTGGTGCGCGCCTGTAATCCCAGCTCCCTGGGAAGCTGAGGCTGGGGATTGCTTGAGTCTGTGGTACCCCGGGCAACGAGAGCCTGCGGTTTCACGGGCAATAATAGCAAAACCTAGTCTCCAAAAAAAAAAATAAATAAATAAATTAAAAAAAAAGAAATGTTGCTTTCTGTTCCATTGGTCTCAATGACCAGTTCTCTTCTATTGAGTTAGTTAAGATTTTATGTCTTCATATCTACTAGAACTGATACTCCTCAATCCTTCTGCTTTTCTTTTAAGTGCTTTGCAATTGTTTAAAGATGAGAACATGTCATAGTGTACTAAAAAATCTAATAGTGATATTATGCTTTATTTTCACTAGTCATTTTCCTATTCAAAATTAAGGCTAAAGTCTTGTTAGTTTTTTTTCTTTTTTATACAAGTTCTTAATTACACTGCAAATTATACTTTCTATTCTCCTTTTTGAAATCTCTCCATGTTATATGCAAAGGTGACTTGTTTTATACATATAAAGTCATTTAGATGGCTAAATATGCTAATAAAAATAATGTGTACATATATGAAAAATCATCTCATTAAAATTTTTTTTTTGCCATTTTTTATGTTCAATTTTCTTATGTCAAGACATCATTAGTCTGCCACAAAGTTCTCTTTTGTTTTAGGTGGTAATTGACCCTGGTGTTTCTTGGATCACTATGATTTAAAGTGTTTACATGACATAATGCATTCTTGTTCTACTTCCAAGCTTATATATAACTGGGATAAGGCTGTTTGTGGCTAGTATCCTCTCCAGTTTTACGCTAGCAGTTGTATATTTTAGGGCAATACTGGGTAACCTGAAGATTACCCAAGTAATGCCATATAATATGTATAAATAAATTTTTTAAGTAACTTAATAACTTAGTTTGATGGTTTTTAGCAATCTAACAGTATTTGAAGGTAATACAGTGTTTCTCTTTCAGAATCATTGTCATTATCAGGGCTACGTGGAGGGAGTTTACAATTCATCCATTGCTCTTAGTGACTGTTTTGGGCTCAGGTAAGGAACTTTCTACATTACCTTTTTCTTTCTCTTGCTCTTTCCCCTTTTTCTATCTCTATTTCCAAATGAAGTAATTTTGGAGACTTAGCATTAGATTTTACTTTAATACTGCTGAAGGTTGTGTTTCTGATACTCTTGGCAAGTTTATTTAGGAAAATATTGCAGTTTATGGATTAAAACATCTAAGGAGAAAATGTCACTTTCCTGAGACTGTTAAATAGATTTTGCTATTTAAAAGAAATTATGCTTCAAATTTCTGTAGTAACATATGTTCAAAAAATATTCAGGTATATTCTTTCATTTATCATAATGACTGTGAAAAGGGTCTTAACCTGTGGATATAGGTGATAAAATGGGGTTAGAGAAATGGTATCACATATTAAGTGAAGTGGTAATATCAAAATTACATTTATTGAGGAGCTGGTGGAATGACACGGTGCTAGTTAGTTGGTTGCATGAGTGATTAAAGTAACAATTTAATTTCAGTTCTCAAACCAGTTATATAAAGTGGCTATGATGATTTCCTTTTAAGTAATAACTCAATAGAACAATTACTGTGTGCTGGTTAATGTTCTAAGTATTTTGCACTTATTAAATAATTTAGCCAGGTTTTCAGATGTTAAATAACTGAAAGTCCCATGGGGAGTAGGAACCATTTGGGATTCAAACTGTGGTCTACTGACTCCAGATTCTACACTTTCAGCCATCATTTAGCATTGGTTTCCATTGTAAAGTAAGCATTCAGAGAGGTTAAATACCTTTCATGGAATGATGCTCTTTAACTGGTAGTTTTGAACTTTAAATTTTGATCTTCCTGATTCTAGAGCCCTCTGTATTTTTCTCTACCATGCTACCCTTTCCTATACATCTTAAAAAGTAGGACTTGAATTTAGGTTTTCTAATTCTTTCTCCTATGTGTTTTTCTTTATCCTTACATATATGTGCATTGCACCTGTTAAGAGGATTGCTACATATAGAAAATGTGAGTTATGGGATTGAACCCCTGCAAAACAGCTCACATTTTGAACACATTTTTTATCGAATGGATGATGTCCACAAAGAGCCTCTGAAATGTGGGGTTTCCAATAAGGACTTTAAGGAGGAAACCAAAAAGGATGAAGAAGAGCCTCCTAGCATCACTCAGCTACTCCGAGTAAGGAAATAATATATCTTTTTATGGCTCAGACTAAGGTTTTAAAAGTCAGATAGTTATACATTTAATCAATATTTTTATTATTGGTTTGCCAATTATGTTCCAGATGTTAGTTCTAAAGGATAAAAAGCTGAACAACATTTTGTTTCTGCACCAATTTGAGTGTATTGCCGAGCTTCTATGTGTTTTGAAACTAGGGTTTAATCCCAACAGTAATTGCATTTTCTTATTTAAAGCATTGATTCATATATTCCTATTACATTGTCTTTCAGAGGACAGTAGAATTTTTACTTGAATACTTTTTATACAAACTTGAATGATGATTCTTGACTTCCAGGTTGGAGACAGAGAAGGAGATTTGACCTTAGAATATTAACTTTTTAAATGCACTTAAGTAGCCATTTTGAATCTTCATTAGAATTCTTTGACTTACTTTTGACATGGATCTCTTATACTGATATGGTTTTAGGACTAGATAAAGGCAACTGTAGGTAACACCTTTCTAAATATGAGGTGATGTTGCAATTTTGGAAGAGATAGATGCCTCTCCTTGTATATTTTAATTATCTTGTACTTGTTTATGATGTTATTTTCACAGTTTTTCTACCATTCACACTTTTACCTATTAAAAGCTATTCTTTTTTAGCTTTAATCATTAAAAAACATATAGCTTATTCTATATGTAATATGAATTTCTATAAAATCACATAACTAGTAATTTAAAAATCTTTATCAGTCATTGACTTGTAACATTATATAAGTTTCAGATATACAGAATCATCTTTGACATCTATATATACTTTACTATGATCTTCACCAGAAGTCTAGCTTACACCAGTACCATAGAATTGGCTCCCCTCTATTTCACCCATTATCCAACCCTCTTCTCTGTAGCCACCTGTAGCCACCATTCTGTTTTCTTCAATAGTTTAAAGTTAAAACTGGTCATTTTTTAAAGTTGCTACCTGTCCTCTCTTCTGCTCTGGCTTGTTAGTGAATGAGTTACTAGTATGTAGTCTTTCTTTTACTCTCAGATAACAATGGGATTTCCCATTAAAGTGTGTTTGTATATTAATAACTTGGAAATTAGTAGTTTTTTTTTTTTTAACTTGTGTGGGCCAAATATTTTCCTAGAATTTTTCTCATACCAGTATAGCAGAAAACAGTAAAACAAAAACACATTTTGACACCAGATTATAAAGCTGTACACCTGAAATTTTATATAAAGTTATGAACAAATGTTGCCTCCACACTTATTAGAAAAACAAAAAACAGCTCCTACAACCATATTTTTGACTTTATTCCTGTTGCATGTTCTAAATAAAATAACTTTATGATACTAGTAAACAAAATAAATTGCTAGAGATTAAGGTAAAATCACTATATATGAAAATCATGACCATATGACTTTTGTTTACATTTATGATGTTTATGTTTTTGACAGAGAAGAAGAGCTGTTCTGCCACAGACCCGATATGTGGAGCTGTTCATTGTTGTAGACAAGGAAAGGGTAGGATTGGGGACGGTTTTTCTTCTTTTTCATGAAAAGCAAATAGAAGTGAGCATCTCATGTAGGAAATATGAACTATATTTGTATTGATTGTTTTTAAAATAAAATGACTTACTTTTGTTAAATATAATTAATATTCATACCACCACCAGAAACTGAACATAGAGGAGATTACCTCTAGCTTTGTTTTTCACTGGTGATTTTTTCCTGCTGTTTTGGTGATTTGTTTATGCTGAATTTCTTAAGCAAAATATCACTGCCTTCAGAAAGAAACCCAAGATCTAAATGTCTTGAGACATTTTAAGATGACTTTTTAAAGCATTGTGGTAATCCTGATAATCAGCTCTTCCTTTGTTGCCTAATGAAACTTCTTTGCTCTCAGGGATTTCAGCTAACCTTTATTTCACATTAAGAGATTAAAAACTTCTAGGTCCTGGCATGTTTTAGAAAGGAATAGAAGAGCGTGGTTCATTTTAGCAGTTAATGTTAATTTCATTGCATAGGATAACCGCAGGGCATTTTCTTTATTCATACTTCATCATTGTGCCTTTCTTAACTAGGAAAAGTAATGTGTCTATTTTAGCATTTGTAAGATTATGCGTTTTAGATGTAGCTGCTATATTAAACGTACAGATTCTTTCAAATGTTTGTCTATTATTGCCAACTTTGTTATTTGTGGAAATTTAACATGATTGACAATTCTCGTGAAAAACAGAAATTATATTGAAGATTTTTATGGTTTTAAAAGTTACTTATATAGATAGGTCAGGGGGAAAAAGCCTTATTTAAAGAAACTCAAATGTAAGCTCATTACCATCAAATAGTAGAAGGAGAAAGCATAGGCAGAATGAGTCAACATAATGGATAAAAAGTTTCTGTACAGTGTTTGGACAAGTGAAAAAAAATAGAGATTTGAGAGGCAACCAGGTGAATGGGCAAAACTGCACTGCTGCCGAAAGGGAAAAGGTCCTGGCCAGCCCCAAAAGCACGGACAGCAACCCAGACCCCAGGTGGGGATGGGGCACACTTAGCAGCCTAGCCGCCCAAGAGAGACCTGAAGCTTCACGGCCCTGGCACAGAAAAAATAACCCAACAGAAGGACTGAAAACAAAAAAAGAACAACAACAAAAGACACCTATACTCCTCCTCCATAAAGAACCACAGAAGAAGCCCTACAGCATCTATTAATCAGAACCCCTCTTAGGGGAACGCAGAATTGAGGTGTTGTCTAATAAGCCTATAAGGCATAAATTACGAGAAAAGAAGACAGTGTACCATAGCAACCACATACACTTATCACATACCCAAATCTGCCAAAGGAAACAAAAAATTACTTCCCTCAGCTACATAGACACAAAGAATCAACTACGAAATATTAGAAGACTCTAATCATCATGCCAGTCAATACTAGAGCCATAGTTGCTCAATATGTGGAAGAAGTGCGAAAGCAAAGCATAGGAAAGAGGAAAAAGGCAAACACCCCAGCAAGCCCCACAGAAACCAATACACCACCAAAGGAAAGACTCAACAAATATAGCATTGAAGAAATGTGCCACCTCCCAGAGAAGGAGCTGAACCTATGATATTACAAGCATACAAAGGCTAAGGGAAGAATTAGAAAAACATGAAGAAAAAGAAGTGAGCATGACAGAGAAACTGAATAAGTTGGAAGAAGAAATGCAAAACATCAAGAAAGAAAACAACAAAGATAAGCTAATTGAAGAATTGAAGAATAAGATTGAATACCTGAGCAAGATTCAGAAAGAAACCCAAGATCTAAAGGGAGCAACAAAAGCTCAAAAACGCAGGGAAAAGTTACGAAAGCAGACCAGACGAAATTGAAGAATGAATAAGTATCCTGGAGGACACCGAAATTGAGAGGAAGAAGAAAGACAGAGAGAGACACAAGGTAAGAAAATAGAGGAAAAAGTCAGAGATCTGTCTGATTCCTCAAAGAGAGGAAACATGAGAGTTATGGGTGTCCCAGAAGGAGAAGAGAAGCATATGGGTACTGAAAGGCTATTTAAAGAAATAATGGAGGAAAACTTCCCAATCCTGAAGAAAGAAATGAAATTTGACATCCAGGAAGCCAAAAGAACACCAAACTACATCAATGAAAGAAAAACCACAGCAAGACACATCATCGTAAAACTCCCAAGAGTCCAGGATAAGGAAAAAAAATGAGATTGGCTAGAGAAAAGAAACATAACATACAAAGGAAAACCTATTAGGCTGACCTCAGACTTCTCTGAAGAGACACTCCAAGCAAGGAGAGCATGGAGTCATATCTTAAAAAAACTCCAAGATAAAAAATGCCAGCCAAGATTACTCTACCCTGCAAAACTTCTTTCCTCTATGAAGGAAGAATAAAAACCTTCGCAGACAAGCAAAGCCTCCAGAAATATGCTACCACTAAACCACCACTCCAAGAAATCTTACAAAAAGCCCTCAGATTAAAACCAACAGAAGAATAAACAGACCAAAACAAGGAAGCTAATCAGAACCTCAAATGACAACCAAAAAACCTACTTCAGAATCTCAAGTATCAGAAAAAATAAAAGGAAACCCTAACCTCCAAATGACCTCCCAAAAGTCAACACCAGAACAGCAAGTATCAATCATCACCTTAAATGTCAACAGTCTCAATTCAGCAATCAAAAGACACAGAATAGCAGAGTGGATCAAAAAACAAAACCAAACATTCTGCTGCCTGCAGGAAACACACTTAAACACAAAAGATAAGCACAGACTAAAAGTAAAGGGCTGGAAAAAAGTTCTACAAGCAAACAGCCCCCAGAAGAAAGCAGGAGTAGCCATACTAATTAATAGCACATAAAGTAGACTTTAAGCTAAAAAAGGTGACAAGGGATAAAGAAGGATACTATATATTGGTACAAGGGTCAATACATAACAAAGATGTAACAATTATTAACATATACTCATCAAATGAGAGAGCACCAAAATTCATCAAACAACTACTAATAGCACTGAAAACAGACATTGGCGAAAATACATATGTGGTAGGTGATTTCAACACACCACTCTCGCCAAAGGACAGAACAAGACAAAAACTAAACAAAGACACAAAAGCCCTAAATGAAGATCTAGACCGTATGGATCTAATAGATATCTATAGGACACTGCACCCACAAGGAAAAGACTACACCTTCTTCTCAAATGCACATGGATCATTCTCAAAAATTGACCATATATTAGGACATAAGGCAAACATTAACATATATACAAAGATTAAAATAGTACCAACTCTTCTCCCATCATAAAGGTATTATCAATCAACAATGAAAAGAAAGCAAGAAGAAAGCCCAACACATGGAGACTGAACAACATGTTACTAAATGAAGACTGGGTAACTGAGGAAATTAAGGAAGAAATTAAAACCTTCTTTGAAACAAATGACAGAGAAGACATAACATTCCAAAATGTCTGGGATCAGCAAAAGCATTTTTAAGAGGAAGGTTCATAGCAATACAGACTCATATCAAAAAACAAAACAAAGAAATAACCTAATCTCCTAACTTGATGAACTAGAAAAAGAACAACAAAAACCCCCCAAACCCAGCAGAAGACAAGAAATAATAAAAACAAAAGCAGAAATAAATAATCTAGATAGCAAAAAGACTATTGAGAAAATCAACAAAACCAAAAGTTGGTTCTTTGAAAAAATAAATAAAACTGATAACCCCCTTGCAAACCTCACAAAGAAAAGAAGAGCGAACACTCAAATAAGCAGGATTACAAATGAAAGAGGAGAAATTACAACAGGCACATCAGAAATCCAAAGGATAATATCCGAGATTACTATGAACACCTATATGCAAACAAATACAAAAACCTGGATGAGATGGACAATTTCCTGGAAAGACATAACCACCCAAAACTAAATGAAGAAGTAGAGAACTTATTATTATTATTTTTTTTTTTTGAGACTAGGTCTCGCTATTTTTGCCTGTGGAACCGCAGGCTCTTGTTATCCGGGGTACCACAGACTCATGCAATCCCCAGTCTCAGCTTCCCAGGTAGCTGGGATTACAGGCATGTGCCACCACGTCCAGCTATTTTTTTGGAACTAGGTCTCGCTATGGGCCCCAGGCGGGACTCGAACCGCCTCGGCTGCTTCATAGGCTGAAGCTTACAGGCACGAACCACTGTGCCCAACCTAGAAGTAGAGAACTTAAACAAACCAATCACTAGCAGCGAGATTGAAGCAGTCATCAAAACTCTACTTTAAAACAAAAGCCCAGGACCAGATGATTTCACAAATGAATTCTACCAGACATTCAAAGAGGTAATAACGCCAGCACTACTAAAACTTTTCCCAAAAATTGAGAAAGAAGGAAAACTGCCAAACACATTCTATGAAGCAAACATCACTCTCATACCAAAAGCAAATAAAGACAGCACAAAGAAAGAAAACTATAGACCAATTTCCTTAATGAACACTGACGCAAAAATTTTAAACAAAGTCTTGGCAAACCGAATCCAACGATTTATAAAAAACATTATTCACCATGACCAAGTGGGATTTATCCCAGGGGCACAGGGGTGGTTCAACATTTGAATATCAATATACTCCACCACATCAATATGGAGAAAACCAAAAACCATATGGTCATATCAGTAGATGAAGAGAAAGTATTTTATAAAGTTCAACACCCATTTATGATAAAAGTTCTTGAAAATTTGGGCATAAAAGGAACATATCTCAACATAATAAAAGCCATCTATGACAAACCTACAGCAAACATCATCTTAAATGGAGAAAATCTAAAATCATTCCAATTAAGATCTGGAACCAGGCAGAGCCTGGAGAGAGCCCACTCTCTCCACTACTTTTCAACATTGTACTGTAAGTTCTAGCAAGGGCAATAAGACAAGAGAAAGACATAAAAGAAGTACAAATAGGGAAAGAAGAACTGAAGCTCTCATTATATGCAGATGATATGATTCTTTATGTAGAGAACCCAAAAAAATCCACAGAAAAACTTCTTGAAACAATAATCCAGTTCAGCAAAGTATCTGGTTACAAAGTCAACACACAGAAGACAGAAGCTTTCCTTTACACAAAAAGTGAAACAGAAGAAGAAATTAAAAAAAACAACATCCCATTTACCATCGCACTGAAAAAAACAAAATATCTAGGTGTAAGCCTAACAAGACACATGAAATATCTATATAAAGAAAACTTCAAAAGTCTGCTAAAGGAGAGAGAAGAAGATATAAGGAAATGGAAAGACATCCCCTGCTCATGGATTGGAAGAATTAACATCATCAAAATGGCCACCCTACCAAAAGCAATCTACAAATTCAGTGCAATCCTTATAAAGATTCCACAACATTCTTCAAATATATAGAACAAAAATTAGAGATACATTGGAATAACAAAAGACCTCGATTATCAAAACGCCTCCTGACCTGGAAAAGAGAGAATGGAGGAATTACTATTCCAGACTTCAAACTATACTACAAAGCCATAGTAATTAAAACAGCTTGGTACTGGTATAAAAACAGATAATCAGACCAATGGAACAGAACTGAATCCTCTGAAATAAAGCCACACATATATAGTTAACTAATTTTTGATAAAGGAAAGAAAAACTTACATTGGAACAAGGACAGCCTCTTCAATAAATGGTGTTGGGAAAACTGGAACAAGATATGCAAAAAAATGAACCAAGATACCTCCTTCACACCATGTACAAAAACCAACTCAAAATGGATAAAAGACTTAGATATAAGACCTGAAACCATAAAACACATAGAGGAAAACCTGGTCAAAACACTTCATGAGTTATAATTCAGAAATCCATTTTTGACCACACCCGTACATGGCAAAAAATGAAGGAAAACATAAACAGCTGGGACTACATAAAACTAAAAAGTTTCTGTACTGCAAAAGAGACAAAAATAAAAAGCAAAAAGATTCCCAACCAAGTGGGAAAAAATTTTTGCCCTCCATATAAGCAACAAGGCTCTGATAATAAAGATACATAAAGAACTCACACAACTTAACAAAAACAGAGCAGTTAAAAAATGAGGAGAGGATCTAAAAAACTTTTCCAAAGAGGAAGTCCAAATGGTCATCAGGCACAGCAGTAAGTCAAAACCACAATGAGATATCACCTTACACCAATAAGAATGGCCCACATAAAAAAAACAGACAACAATAAGTGTTGGCATGAATGTGGAGAGAAAGGAACACTTACACTGCTGGTGGGAATGTAAACTGGGCCAACCACTATGGAAAGCAGTGCGGAGGACCCTCAAACTAGTGAAAATGGAACTATCATTTGAACCAGCAATCGCTCTTCTGGGAATCTACCCAAAAGAGACCTCAATGTGGGTACAAAGGGACACCTGTGCTCGAATGTTTATTGCAGCACTATTTATAATTGCAAGAACTTGGAAACAACGCAAATGTCCCAAGACAGATGATTGGATGAAAAAGATGTGGCATATATACACAATGGAATATTATGCATCAATAAAAAACGACAAATTTGTTGATTTTTTGATAACATGGATGTACCTAGAAGAAATCATACTGACAGAAACAAGTCAGAAGGAAAAAAAACAGAAATCAAATGGTTTCACTAATATATGGACAACCAAATGAAAGTATACAACTGCGGGAGGGGACCAGCTGGAGTGACCAGGGAGGGAGGTGGTGGGGGATCCCCAGGGACCACAATGATGTGATTGATGTGAAATATATATATGTATAAATAAATTACTTAATAAAAAAATAGAGATTTGAGATGTTTCTCTTTATTCTTTCCAGATAGATTTGTTATATACTGGTAGAAAATAGTTCAAAATAGTGATAATTCCATTTTAATGAAACCTTATCAAATTATTATACATTTGTTGTTGCTTTAGATAATCATGGTCAAATTCTAGCTGTTAATATATGAGATATCCCAACATTAATGTCCTCATAATGCAAAACGATATATTTTTTATAAATCTAATTTTTTCAGTTTTTTTCCTTTAAGTTTTATTTGTTTATTTTACATGGTTGTCTACCCCGAGTTTCTCCTACACCCTATCACCTGTGAACCCTCATCTTAATCTTTTGTGTCCATCCCACCCCCAGTTTTACCCCTTCCCTCTCTCTTGCTCTACACTTCAGTTTTGTTGACAATTTTCAATTTTTTTCTGTTTGTTTGCTTTCCCTATATCCCACATATAAGTGAGAAATTTCAATATTTCTCTTTTTCTTCCTGTCTTATTTCCGCTAGCATGACATTCCTTCTAGTTCCATCTAGGTGGCTGTGAATATGTTTGTCTTTTTTGATTGATGAATAGTATTCTATTGTGTACGTATACCTCAACTTTCTGATCCATTCGTTTGTTTTGAGGCATTTGTGTTGTTTCCATATACTGGCTATAGTAAATAGTGCTGCAATAAACATCCAAGTACAGGTGTCCTTTTATATTAGTGTTTTTGTATTCTTTGGGTAGATTCCCAGAAGTGGGATTACTGGAGCCAATGGTAATTCCATTTTCTGTAGTTTAAGGGTCTTCCACACAGCTCTCCATAGTGACTGGACAAGTTTGAATTCCCATCAGAAGTTGCCCCCCCCCCCCTTTTTTTTTTTGATATGGGCCTTTCTTACTTGTGTGAGATAGTATCCTCATTGTGGTTTTGATTTGCATTTCCCTAATTATTAATGATGTTGAGCATTTTTTCATCTGCCGATTGGCCATTGTATTTCTTCATTTGAGAAGTGTGTTTTTTTTTAGCTCTTCGCCCCATTTTTTGACTGAGCTTTTTGCTTTGTTTTTGTTAAGTTGTGTCAGTTCTTTGGATCTTTGTTATCAGACCCTTATCACTTGTATGGAGGGCAAAAATTTTTTACCATTTGGTTGGGTTTCTTTCTGTTTTGGTTATTGTCTGTTTTGCTGTACAGAAGCTTTTTAGTTTGATGTAGTTCCAGCAGTTTATATTTTCCTTCATTTTTTTAGCATCTGTGATGTGTCCTGAAAGAGGCTTCTGAAGAGTAAATCTTGGAGCGTTTTGCTCATATTTCTCTATGTATTTTATGGTTTTGATTTTTATTGCTTTTGAGTTTGTTTTTGTACATGGCATAAGGGAATAGTCTAGATTCATTCTTTTGCATATAGGGGTCTAGTTTTCCCAGCACCATTTGTTGAAGAGACTATCCTTGTTTCACTGTATGGTTTTTACCCCTTTGTTGTAGATCGGTTGATCATACGTACATTAATTTATTTATGGACTTTCAATTCTGTTCCATTGGTCTGTGTGTCTGTTTTTATTCCACTACCATGCTGTCTTAATCATTATGACTTTGTAGTATATTTTACAGTCTTGAAGTGCAGCCCCTTCATTCTCTCCTTTTGGTCAGGAGAGCTTTGGCTATTTGTGGTTTTTTGTTATTTCATATGAATTTCAGTAGTATTTGTTCTATTTATTTAAAGAATGTCATTGAGATTTTTTATTTAAATTGCATTGTATTGGAATCTATAGATTGCTTTTGGTAGGATGGTCATTTTGATAATGTTGATTCTTCCAATCCATAAACAAGGAGATTGACCTGTAGTTTTCTTTCTTTGTTACCTTTGATTTTGGTATTAGTGTGATATTGGCTTTGTAGAGTCTATTTGGTAGTGTTCCTGACTTCTGTTTTTTGTAAGAGTTTTTGTAAGGTCGGTAGAACGCATTTGTAAGTCCATCTGGTCCAGGACTTTTGTTTTTGGGAAGGTATTTAATTACTTTCCAGTTTTTCTGCTCGAGACTGATAGATCTTTATCCAGTTTTTGATGGATGTATGCTTCTAAAAATTTGTCCATTTCATTGAGGTTGTTGAACTTGTTTTGCATGTAGATGTTCATAGTAATCTCTGTCCTCTGGATTTCTGCTTTGTCTGTTGTGATTTCTCCTCTTTCATTTATGATTCTGTTTATTTCCACTTCTCCCTTCTCTATTTTTTGAGCCTGACTAGCAGTTTATCTATTTTGTTTATCTTTTCAAAGAACCAGTTTTTTGTTTACTGATCTTTTTAGTTGTCATTTTTGTTTGTTTCATTTATTTATTTGTACTTGAAATTTAATTATCTCCTTCACTTGCTTTTGGATTTTTCTGCTGTTCTTTCTCTAGTCTCTGAGAGGTGAGATTAGGTTGTTTCTGTAGGTATTTTCTTGTTTCTTTATGTGAACTGTATACTCCCCTTTTATTACTGTCTTTGCAGCATCCCATGTCTTCTGGAAGGTTGTATCCTCATTGTCATTCATCTCAAAATATTTGTTTATTTCTTCTTTGAGTTCCTCATGAATCCACTTTTTTTCCAATAGTGTTGACTTCAATCTCCATGAAAGGGAAGTTTCTAATCCTTCTTTTCATTGTTTGATTGTTTAGCTGTCCGATGCCCTTAGCTCTCTCTGTTTTTTGGTCTTCCAGGAAGTGATCTGCTGACCAGTTGTAAGAGTCTGAGATTGTATCAGTTCTTTATTCCTTTTTTTAAACTATATTTTTCAGGAGAATGATTGCTTTTGGTTTCCCTGTTCTGCCATGTTGGGCATGTCCTCAAAATGGGTTCAGTGTTAGGGATCACTTTCTCCAGTTCTACTTCAGCTGATAGGATCTCCAGTTCTATGATTTTCCTGGATAATATCTCTCTCCTAACTCCTTCCAATCCTACATCATTGGTCCAGTGCTCTGTTCCCTTCGAAACCAAAGGCTATTTATCCTAGCAGAAGGTTAATCCAAATACACCTTAGGTAAAGGTTTAGGCTATCTCAGCTAAGTAATTGACATCACAGAAGTTTTTAAAAGCAAACTCCTTACACACTTGACTACCCTGGTCTCCACTCACTCTTTAGATCAGGCAATCAAAAATAATTTTTATTAAGTTTGTTGAACTAAAATAATGTTAAAATAGAGATTTGGATCTAGCCTCATCTAAAAGAATCATATTAACTATTTGTCTTAATATGGTTAAAATTTAAAATAGCTCAGTATTTCAATATGTTCATTATTAACACATTCATTGTATTCCTGTTTATCATTAAAGTACATTGTTTAGGTTTATACATTTATTTTTTCAATTCATTAATTTTTATTTTTTTTTTGTAATTTTCACACATTATTGGTCACATCTGTATGGTTGTCGTTCCCTTAGGTTTGGCCCTCCTTTCCATTTGTACCCCTTGTCCCTCACCTGACCCCCCCTTTCCCGCTTCCCCTCTCTGGTCACTCTAGCTCCTCACTTGCAAGTGGTTGGTACATGTTTGGCCCACTGGTCTTTTCTTTTTCTGGAACTATGTCCTTTCTCCTGGGTGTGGACTTGCACTCCTTGGACAGCAACAATTGAGGCGGCTCGGATCTCCAGGAGTGAGGCACATAGTCAGGCTGAGCACGTCAAGAACTTGTTTTAGATTGTGTGCTTCTCCAGGATTCTTTCTGGTGTATGTCATATGTTGCTGGCTCTGTGCTGTACAGTTCTGATATCTTGGTTTGAGACTCCAACTCCCAGCCACTGGTGGTGGAGGAGTTCCCTGCTGGGGACAGACTTCCCCAGGTGGTTAATAAATTTGAAATGCCAATTATATCCTAATGATTCAGTTTTTGGTTCAGAGAAAATATTTATATTCTTATCTTCATTTTAACAGATTTAAAAAAAATTTCTTTGATGAATTATTTTCCATTTTTGTTTTTCAGTATGACATGATGGGAAGAAATCAGACTGCAGTGAGGGAGGAAATGATTCGTTTAGCAAACTACTTGGATAGTGTAAGTTGTATTGTCTATCAGATGGAATTATTCTATTTTATCCTTCCAGAGTCTCAGAACAAAGTTTAAAAATTGTCTTATTTTAACTCTGACTACTATGGCACCTGAATGATTTGATTTTTCAAAATTCTGCTCCCTACTTTGTAATGTTATGTTTGATGAAAGGAAAATAAAAAGCTTTGGAGATTTTGTAATACTATCTTTCTTCAGAGTATAGAGAAGAGGTTGAGATGCTTTGGGATTTATGAAAAGGTGTAATTTTTACTGAGAAAATCTTATTTTGAATAAAGTAGACGTTTCTGAAATCACAGTTTGACAGTATTTGTGTGTGTGTGTGTGTGTGTATGTGTGTGCGCATGAGATTTGGTTTGAGATTCTAGAGTTTATTCAGTGGAAACACTGAAGAAGTAATACATGTTCATCTATGAAACATTTCTGTGACGTAAACTATGGTGATAATGATGATAAAGTGTTTTATGTTTATTTTGAATTTATTTTATAAATGTATTTATAATGCACTACAAAATGAACCAAATGCACACTTATTAATCTAGTTATTCCACAGCATCTCTGAAATAGATATGCATCCCATAATTGGAATAGTTCCTTTGTAATCAAACTCATTGCTGTTGCTACAGTAAAGTGAGATTTTTTCACTTTAAGTGAAATAAATATTGACTATAAAAAAATGCATTACTTTAGGGAAGATTTTGTACCAAATTTACCAAAAATTTGAAACTTCTAGAGTTGGTCAGATTTTGGAATAAATTAAAAGGATTTTAAATTCTATTACTTTCATTTTATGGATGAATTAACTGTGACCCTTGAGAGGTTAATGTCATAATGGTGAAGATATTTTTTTCGATGCTGGGGGGAATCTGTTTTTAATTTAAGTAGTGTTACTTCATCATGATTAAAAGAGTCTCATGTCTTTTAGTATTCTATAGCTTTATTTCTGTTCTCTTCCTAGATGTATATTATGTTAAATATTCGAATTGTGCTGGTTGGACTGGAGATTTGGACAAATGGGAACCTGATCAGCATAATCGGAGGTGCTGGTGATGTGTTGGGAAACTTTGTGCAGTGGCGGGAAAAATTTCTTATAACACGTAGGCGACATGACAGTGCACAGCTAGTTTTGTAAGTAATAAAAAAAAAAAGCCTAATAATGAAAGGGCCAGAAAAAATAATTTTTACTTATTTTCTTTTATAATAATAATGCTCCCTCAAAGTTTTTGGACATTTATTAAAATATGGAAAACTTAGCTTGATACCATAGGACAGGGGATATTATGATAATGGACCGACCCTCTTTCCTGTATTGGATTCCCTGTCACCTTTACTTCTTGCCTCTTTCATGACTTTATCCTCTTTCTTGGTTTTACTATTTGTTTTGTTATAGAATACTTTCTGTGCCTCAGAGCTAAGGTTAGCTTGCAAGTTTGGTCTTTTTCTTGCAGAAGAAGAGGGTCAAATGAGAGGGAAGAGCACAAGGGACTATGTTGATAAATCATGGGTGCTATGGGGGTAGGTAAACCATGGGGACTACACCTGAGGGGAGAAATCAGTAATGTCCAAAATTGGACAGTGATGTAGGAAAACACATTTAGTAAAAAAAGAATACTTTCTATTTTCTTCATGTGGAACTATATGGGGGAAAAAAGGTGACCTCTGATGTTGGAAAATGTGTTTTTCAGTCTTAGAATAGACTTTTAAAAGTATTTATTTGCCCTCTGGTTGTTTTAGTACTCAAATAACTCAATCTTTCAGATGTCGTTTGTTTTGTAACTTTTTTCCTAGTTTGTTTTGTAACTTCTTTGGATTACTTGACTAGTTATAAATTCTAGGCCTGAAGTCTCTTTCTTTTAAAATTTTGAAGACCTGACTATTGTTTTTTTGATTTCTAGTTTTATTTTTCAGAACACTTAAACTCTTCTGATTTCTGTTTCTTTGGGTTTGTTGGAATCATATCCCCCCCCCCCCCCCCCAGTCTCTGGAAGCTTGTAGGATTTTCCTTTTTGTCATGCCTCTGAATTTTTCTGATACGTGTTTTTGGGTAGCTGTTTTTTGAGGGGTAGTACATAGGAGGTTTCAATATGACTTCATTTTTAAAAAGTAATAAAATAGGAATGGTACATTTCTCATGGTGACTCTTCTTTGGTATAACTCTTCTATCACTCATTGTGCTTTGTTTTTAGTGGGTTATTGCAGTATTGAAACTAATGTCCTGTTGTTTTTAAATTTTTTCTCAAGTTATGTAACTAGCATACAAAATTTGTTATTTTGTAATAATTATTTTTATAAATAATTTAAATATTAAAAAACATTTGTTAGGTTAAAAATAATCTTTATAATAAAAAGATTTTTATTAATGTATATTTGTAATAAAAAGATAATTTTTTATTCTTTTTTAAATATTCCTTTGGCTAGTGCTTGTTCTCTAATTTCATTTTTCACTTGAATTTTCCATATCTACTGTCTTATATTTAGTGCTTAGTAACTCTTTTTCTTCCCCTTAATATTTTCATATTGTCAAGTTCTTACTTCTGTACATAATAGCTTTCTAACTCTCTTTGAGATGGTGCTGATAATATGTTTCTAAAATTTTCTTCCCATATATTATTTTTAGGCACTATAATAAAACAGCTTATATAAATCACCTAATATAAATACATTCTAAAAACTTACAGGAAAACCCTGTTAAATATTTAAAAACTTCTTCCTTAAAAAGTTTCTGGCTTGATGGTCTGATTTGTTGCAAAAAGGATGTTCTAATTTGTATAATTTTTTGCCTCCCTCAATGTTGATGGTACCTAAAACTGACATGATTTTTTTTTCCTGAGGAGACATTTATCTTGATTTTGTTTTGTTTGTTTTCTTATATGAGTTAATTTAAAGCAAGGCACTGAAAAACACCTAAATGTGTTTTTATGGCCCCATAATCAAAAAGGCTGGTCCTGCAGTTTTTATTAATTTTTGTAGAATTGTACCTGGTAGTATCCTCATTGCATTCAGCATGTCATTAGTTCATAAAATATCAGCAGGAATAGAGTTGGAACCTACTTCCTATACTTTGCCTAACCACACCTACCAAGCTGTCTTACTTTCTGTTTATGGTCTCCATTTGTTGTATTGGAGTCATTTCTCATATGTGTGATAATCCTTTTTTTTGTGGTTGAGAATGGGCATCTAAAGGTCTTTGAATACACAGGATATATGAGTGTAAGACTTGGGGATGATTGATTTCATTATAGGATTATTTGGCTAAACTATTGTGTTATAAATCTGACCACATCAGTACTCAGGTATTTTTTGCTAGTTTGATGCCCCAGAGAGATTTATTAATTTATTTAAAATATATTATTTAGGTAAATACTCTACTTATTGGGCTATAACAGTGGATATAAATGACAAAAATTCTCTCATATAATTCATAGTGTGGTGGAGAAGAT
This sequence comes from Uropsilus gracilis, assembly GCA_004024945.1. Lineage (NCBI taxonomy): Eukaryota > Metazoa > Chordata > Mammalia > Eulipotyphla > Talpidae > Uropsilus > Uropsilus gracilis. The sequence continues at coordinate 26,261 of PVHY01006950.1, read as the reverse complement.
AGGCCATAAATGAGGTAGATGGTCTACGTAGTACTATGTTAAATAATGATAAAGTGGTAAGGAAGAAAATAAAACAGGGAGAGTAGATGGCAAGTTGGTGGTATGAGTTTGAAATTTTAGGTAACATTGTGAGGGAAGGTCTCAAGAAGAAAGTGGCTTAAGTAAAGACCAGAAGGAGATGAGGGAATGAGTTGGGGTGTATTGGGGGAGGACAGTTTTGGGCAGAAGGAGTAGTTCCTGAGCTACAAGCATGTGCAAAATGACTGTGAAGCCATGTGGAGACCATTGTACACCCTGTACTCCCTGCTGCAGCCTCAGATATGCTCATGCTTGTTGAATTGTTAACAGTTTCCATCATTGAAATTTTTGAATCAATAAGTGTAATGCATTTTAGGAACTTTTTTCCAGCTAAAAGTTAGGAAGAAAAATTTGGTCTGGTATTGGAAACTTGTATTCACTATTTGAAAAAATGAATTTGTAATATTGATGTTTTTCTCCGACAATAAAAAGGGATAATGCATATGTGTATTCTGATATTATTTATTTTTATTTTCTTTGTCATTGGTTCAGAGCAATGTATGTATTAGGAGAATGGTTTCACACATCTGTATTCTGATTTTATCATGTTATTTACTTTGCTATTTTTCTCCCAGTTTTTCTAAGTTTTGCCAAACCAAGCTTAAGATTATTTAGACAAATGGGAGCAATGTGTTCCTTTTTTTTCTAAAGTAAGTTTAATAATTTTTATCTTTCCTCTTCATTTAGGAAGAAAGGCTTTGGTGGGACTGCAGGAATGGCATTTGTGGGAACAGTGTGTTCAAGGAGCCATGCAGGCGGGATTAATGTGGTATATATTTGTCTTTTATGTTCAACTTTGGATGTTTCCTTAGGACAATGCCAGCTATTTATTCATGCTATGCTTCTTGCCCAAGTCCTTAAAGCAATTTCTTGGGTATTCTGTAGGATATGGTAGAAGAGGCAGGTGTTTTCATTCTCTGGAGACTGAATTGAATCAGGCTAGTACTTACTAGCTTTTCACTTTTTATGAATGTTTAAACAGACATCATTTGAGCAAATTATATTAGGACCAGGCATGGCAGCATATGCCTGTAATCCAAGCACTGGGAGGCAAGAGGCCAGAGATTGCTTGAGTTCATGGGTTCGAGACTACTCTGGGCAACATAGTGAGACCTGGTCTTGAAAAAGCAGGTGGGTGCGGTGGCGGGTGCCTATAATCCCAGCTACCTGGGACGCTGAGGCGGGGGATCGCTTGAGTCAGTGCCATCAGGACTACCCCGGGCAACATAACGAGATCTAGTCTCCAAAAAAAAAAAAAATTAGGATCATGAATTTGTTTTTCTAGGAACCACCATGAGTCATCTTTTGGTGCTGGATTAATTGTTTTAGGAGTTTTTCCACCATCACTATATTAGGTCACAGCCGTTTCTTACTCAACTGAAATGTATAAAGACTGTTATTGGATGCTTGATTTGTAATATATATTGTTAACATTGTAGTTATAAATTACCTTTTGTGAAAAATTAATCTGAGAAACAAAATTATATCTTCTTGTTTGGAAACCTATGTATTGCCTCTCTTGTGTTTGAACAGTTTGGGCAAATCACAGTAGAGATATTCGCATCCATTGTTGCTCATGAGTTGGGTCATAACCTCGGAATGAATCATGATGATGGCAGAGATTGCTTTTGTGGTGCAAAGAGCTGCATCATGAATTCAGGGGCATCGTGAGTAACTGAAGTCTTTTTTCTTAATATGGTGTTGTAGATTAATGTTTTAAAGTTTGTGTGGTATGCTCATATCTATGTTTCTAAAACAGGAAAAATTATAGCGCTCCCTGAAATTTATTATTTGTTACCCCAATGAGAAACCTATTTTTTTTATTAAATAAATAATTCCAAGAAGCTATAAGAAGGAAACATTCATGTAGAGGCAAGTATATAACTGCATTGTTCTATAAACCAATTCACAGATCCAAACAGTATAAGGCCATATAAAAATTTGTAGCTGAGTTAGCATTAGAGAAGCGTTTCTGGTAGATTTAGTGCCTGTTGGATTAGATTGAAGGACTAGATAAATCATTTACTCACAAATCCTATAAGAAAGTGCTACATTGTCACCAAGTAGAATAAGCCCTGATGTATTTCCTTCCAACATCCCATATTTTATACATAAAGACAAGAAAAAAGAAAAAGAGTTGACTTTCAACTCTGATTTTAGCACTTAAGAGATTTAATTCACATAATGCTGAACAACCTAATGAGGTTTAAGATGAGAAAACTGAGGCCACACATATCTAAGTAAATGTTGAAACTGGGATTTGATACCAAGAAGCCTAGTGTCAGCATCTATGATTCTTAGACTCTTTTTTGCCAGATTCAAAAGCTAATTATAATAGAATATCTAAGAGTAAGAACAAACTATTTATAATAGAATATCTAAGAGTAAGAACAAACTATTGAGTTACCTTTTTTGGATTTAGATTTGTTACAAGGCAACTGGGTTCCTTCTTAATTTAGAAGGCAGCAGTGATAAACAAAAAGGTGGACATTGTCATATGCATATGTAGAGAAAAAGATGAGCCAGAATGAAAATTAGATATGAAAGATAGTCATCTTTAACCAACACAGTGAAGATTTTATTTGGGGAATGTCTATGATCCTATGCGTTCACTCCCTTTCCTACCTGCTTCAAACTCCTGGGTCACTGGAGTTTAAAAAAAAAAAAGAACCTGGGCAAACTTTTATCTTCAGAGCTCAGAGTACAGTTCTACTTACATTCTGGTTTAATGGGAAGCTTTCAAGCAGAATTTACATTCTGATTTTGAGTAAATAACAGGCTCAAAAGTAGATATGAAAGAATAATTAGAACAGTGTTTATGAGAGATTACTTAATTAAATGTACTTAAACAGTAATTGCATTCGTAGGAAGTCATATATTTACAAAAGATTTCCTGTAAGAAAGGGAAGCAAACTTAGTGTTTGCTTTGGCTGGGAGTGAAGTTGAGGAAGATGTGAATTCTGGGAATAGGAAATGAATAAGCAACAATGAGATCAGACAATAGGATAAAAAGGGGGCATCCAGAGTTAAGAAATTCTATGAAACAATCCTATTGTAGATTTTTTTTTTTTGATTGGGCTGTTTGTATTTTGTTGTTAAATTTTATGGGTTCTTTATGTGTTTCGGATACTAAACCCTCTTTGGACATAACGATATGCAAATATTTTCTCCCATTCAGAATAATTTCTTGATGAATAATTTCTTTGATGGTAGTTTCTTTCTCTGTAGAATGCTTTTAGTTTCATATAGTCCTAGTTGTTCCTTTTTAAATTTTTCATCTTAGTCCCATATCATCCTCTTTGAATGTGAGTCCTAGTGCTTTATTTTTGTTTTTGTTTCATTGCACTTGGGATTGAGTCCCAGAATTTATCTTTAGGACCAATATCATAGAACAAATCAACTGCATTTTCTCTTCTGTATTTTATAGTTTCAGGTCTAATCCATTTTTAATTAATGTTTGTGTTGGATTGCTGGTGACTGTCCAGTTCTAGTAACACCATTTTTAAAATTTTCAATTAATTTTTAAATTGATTGTGCATATACACATGTATATTTTACATCATTGTCTACCCCAAATTTCTCCCATCATCTTGTCACCCATGAACCATCATCTTAAACTCTTGTGTCCATTTCTCCCTCAAATTCACCCCCCTCTTCCCCTCTCTTGCTCTATGCTTCATTTCTGCTAATAGTTTTAAAATTTTCTTGTCCTTTTGTTTGCTTGTTTTCCCTATATCCTGCATATAAGTGAGATCATCTAGTATTTCTCTTTATCTTTCTGACTTATTTCCGCTAACATGATGAAGAGCTTTATCTTTTTCTATGCTTAGAGGAAAAGCTTTTTATTTATATTGAGTATAATATTGGCTGTGCTTTTGTCATAGATGACCTTTATTATGTTGAGGTATGATCTTTCTGAACCCACTTTGTTGAGGAAATTTTTTCTTAAATTATAAATAGATGTTGATCAACATAACCAACCAACATCACAGAAAAATGGGAGATGGAGTGACTGGAGGGGGGATATGGAGGGGGGTTACAGATGGGGGAGGAGGGATCAATTAATGCACAAATGTGACAAATCAATAAAATGAATTTTTCAAATAAAAAAATAAATAGATGTTGAGCCTTTTTAGGTATTTTTCTGCGTCTATTAAGATGACCACAGATTTCTATCCTTTTGTTAATATGGTATACCATACTTAATTGATTTGCATATATTGAGTCTCCTTGCATCCCTGAAATAAAACCCACTTGATCTTGTAATATATTGTTGAATTCAGTTTGCTAGTAATTTATGGAGATTTTATGTTTGTTTTCCTCAGAGATGTTGGTATGTTTTGTGTGTGTGTGCGTGTGTGTGTGTGTATGTGTGTGAATGTGAGTAATAGATAATTCTCTGGTTTTAGAATTAGGGCAGTGCTAGCTTCATAAAATATATTTGGAAGTTTGCCCTCCTATTTGAAGAGTTTGGGATTAAGGGTTAATTCTTCTTTGAAAGTTTAGTAGAATTCACTAGTGAGGCCATCTTGTCCTGGGATTTTGTTTTTTGTGAGAGTCTCATGATTAGTTTTTCTACTTTTCTATTTTTTTCACTTTGTCCCTTAATATATATATATATATATATATATATATATATTTTTTTTTTTTTTTTTTTTTTTTTTTT